>UELU01138702.1:0-86941 GCA_900490025.1 Megastigmus dorsalis
TATATATATATATACGTCGGTAGCAGAGAGCGGCAACGGCCTGCACGTGTGTATAAGTGTGTAGCAGCCCCCCGGAGGCTCTTTTAGCGCGATTTTGATGAGGTTGTTCGCTTTTATGGGGGAACAACCGCTCTTCGTCGTCGCCGTGTATGGGAATAATGGCAAAGTTCAGTCGAGCTGCCTTTACTGCCCGTTGTTTTCTGCACACTCGAAAGTAGGTTGATTCTCGTGCTTTTGATACGCTTGGACATTTAATCTCGAGTCCTTTTCCCTTGATTTATGTACGAGTGATTTTACTTTATTTATGTCTACATGTATTTAAATTAGTATGGGAAATTTAAGTTAAAATGAATTTTTAGAGGATCGCGACCCCGAAAACACAATTATTCCAAGCGAACAAAATCTTTTGGGTTGGCAAATAGGTTTGGCAATCAATTCTCCATGTTTCCGTGACATTCATACCGAGCTTGAAAAATAATACTCAGGTTATAAACTTCAAAAGCGTTTTAATTTTGATTCAGCAACAGTTATTTACACTAGAGAAAGTCCTAGATATTATAAATTCCTCTAAATGTGCAATAAACGTCACGTGCAATTCCAGAGCCATTTATTCCACCGACTCGTTTTTTTTCATTCTCTCTCTCGGCAACGGAACCAACAAACGAGTCCAAACCTGTATATATATATACTCGACGAAGATTAACCGGCACATCGCCACCTGTCAATCCCTTCAAAATATCACGTGCACCTCAAAAAAAAAAAAAGAATCATACGGTCCGTTGCTCTCAAGTCGAGCGGACACGAAACCAGCAAGACGAGCTACACGTAAACCACGACTCTTTTCTCCAGCTCAGGCGCGTCGCGACAGCCAATCCCTACGTAATGTATCCACCGCAGTAGCGCGTCGTCTACTCTTTGTTGTCCATTAACTTTCGACTCGCGTCCCCGCAGCAGCAGCAGCAGCAGCAGCAGGAACAACGCCACCATCGTATCGATTCATCAAAATCCATCAATCTCATCGGTATATCCAAGACCTAACCTCTCTCGCTCTCTCCCCTTTAGTAAAACCACTCGACGCGGGAGGATCGACCTCTTATCTTTCCTTATAGCCGAAGGAAAAGGCCATCGACTGCGGGGCTCGATCTCTTGTGTGGTAAGAAGAAAGTAGCTGCACACAAGTGCCTCGTTAAGGGTTCAATGTACGTGGCGCGCGGTCGTATACCGAAAAATGCCTCACGCGTCGCGTCGACGTTGAATTTATGGCTGGCTGCCGGATGCCAAACCCTTGGATCTTTGGATTCTTGGCTACTCTCTTTCTCTCTCACCCTCTCTCATCTATATATATGCGTATGTGTATGTGTGTGTGCGTTTGGAGATAGGATCGAGTTTTGTTTACGTTGCGAGGGAAGAGAAGGGAGCACGGCAGCAGCATCAGTAGCGGGTCTGGCCTGTTTGGAATTGCAAAATGATATCCCCGAGCGAACGCGAGGTCGATGAATGCCGCTACGGTGGAGCTCTGGATGATGGAAAATATGCGCGCGAGCGAGATGGAGATGATGCACCGGGGTTTGAGAGTATCACTTTTCATTCTCTCTTTCTCTCTCTCTAGCTGCAGTGATTCCAATGAGTCTGAGTCGTTTGTAATTTCGCTTATGCTGTCTTTGGTTTCGTTCTGGGATGCCGGTGAAATCCGTGGCTGATAGTTGGCTTTGTTGCATATTCTGGACTCTGATGAGATAATGAATCTTTGATTCACAACAAGTTCGCCGTATACTCACCAACAATTAATTATCCGTAAAACAATATTGTGGCAATCCACGAAACAAGTAAGATCCGTTCTAGTGTCCATTATTACGAATTCCGGTCGGCCATCCGCAGAATTCACCTGTCAAAGAAATGGACATGTAACGATCGCTTGCATCGAGCAGGGAGTCTTGATGTTCCACGGCTACAGGCGGTGGTAACGGCCCCGGACTCGACCAACCACTTCGGTATAGACGGAGCACAAGCAGCAGCAGTAGCAGCAGGAGCAACTTGGACGATTCACGAACGATCGGCTGCCTTAAACGAGGCGACGCGGGAGCCTTTTACGAGGCGTCGCGATACAATACAGTCTTGTTTCCAAGGGACTCGATCATTTCACCCTCTCTCTCTCTCCCTCGCACAGCCTCTCCAATGTTGCGTTATACGAGCGGTGACCCCTTGGGCGTTATGGCGAAATTCGCAGCGCCGGAGAACAAGGGTATATATGCGTGTGTGTGTGTGGGTGTGCGAGGCTGTATACAGAGGCTCGTTGGTGCAGGCAAGTTTGGCGTTTGGAGGTTAGGGTCGGCCCTTTAGACGATGGAGTCGTGCGCCATATAAGGGAGGTAGCTGCTATATGATTGAGCGCTCGTCGAGAGTGGACGAGAGATTTCGAGCGAATTTTGATCGCTCATTGTTCGCGGCTGTGTCCACGGCCATTGCTGTTTATTCGGCATAAGCTTTGCCCTAGGCGCTACTTCCATACTGCCTATAAATCTTTAAATTTGCCAATTTCATTTAATAGGAGTTTTACTCGGTAATGATATATGACGAACAGGGAACATTGAAACATGTCCGAGTAAAGAGTGTTGGCTGTAAGCCGTGAGATTCTCAGTGCCAATAGATGTCAATGATATAGCGTTAATTAATGGAACCTTGCCAAGGTTACAAGCGCTAGAGCGAACTTGTTTGGTTACAAATGCAAAAGACAATGCAAAAGATTGAATACTCATCCGACTCGATTCACCCAATCGACGATTTCAAAGTGACGCTGTACATCAGCCGCGGAGTAATTCCCGCTCGTACCGCGTTCTCCGTGTCCTGCTGAAAAGTAACAAAAAAAAAAAAGGTTGTATGGATACTCGGCGGATACGACTCGGAGTTTCGCAATGCTGCGGCGACACAAAAGATCATTCCGGCTACGCGACCATGCGCTCTCTCGCTAAATCTCGAGTATACTTTATACTCTCTCTCTTTTTTTCCTTTACATCCGCTTTCTCGTTTATACAGCCGCAGATCCTCTCTTTCTCTATCTTTCTCGCTTGCAGTGTCCGTAAGAGAAGATTCGACGAGAACGAGGCAGGATAGTCGTCAAGTGCCACTTTCGCGTCTCCCACTCTCTACCCTTTTTGTCTCGCCGAAGGCTGACCGACGCCGACGAGCTGCGACCCGTAAATTTATGGAGCGACGAAGATTTATCGAGCCGTTGGCCTGCGTAGTTGTGTCTAGCAGGGATTTTCTTCTTGTACTCGTCGCCTAGTGGATGCGTCTTTCGCCTTCTTTTCTTTCCGAGATGCATGCGTTTGGTTGGCTGTGTCGTTAGTCCAATCGACAAAATAGACTTATGAAATTGTACGCGATGGATGCAAACGATACTTTTGCGAAAGTATGAACGAATGAAAACGTAAACAGTAAGACAAAAAGAATCTATTTAATGTCCCCCGTAAAACTGGGCAGACCCTTATGCAAGCTTATACAAATTCAAGTACGATGGGATTAATATAAAAGGTGAGCACGCGAAGATAAGCATGCGTGTGTGTGTATAAGTACACGATTTTCGCACCGTTCAGACGCCGCAGGAGCGCGACTTTTATGAAAAGTCTTATAGATTTTTATTACCATCGTCAAGTTGACTGTACGCGCGCGGGGAAAATGAGGGGATTAAAGCGTGGAGCTTAGATGTCCCGCGGTACACACGTTTATGCAGCGCGCAGCATAAACCACGCAAGGAAATGTTCGTCGCGAGCTCGAATAGGGTGTAATACATGTTTATATAGCGTGTGCTGTATTAAATAGGATTTTTTTTTGTTCGTCGCGATAAAGCGAAGGAGGAAAAGCTCCTCGATAGTGCGGGAACAGACCCTTTTAAAGTTTTACCGTCGTGTAGGTAGTCCCGCCTGCGTATGCGTTATGATTATGCTACGATTATATGCTTGCAGTGGTCATTGCGCGGACACCAAGCATCTGCGGATTAAAAGCGATTTTCCGGTTATTTTGAAAAGTGGAGGCTGGACAGTAGAGGATGATAACTTTAGGTGGTATTTATAAAAATGTTAGTGAGAAATATCATGTGGAACTTGGATTCTGACTATTTTTTGTAAGCGTTGAATTAGGGGTACATTTGAAAAATTAATAGTTTTCAAGTTTCAACGAGAAATTCTCGATCCGATTTGATTCTGGTGTCACGAGCTTAGTTATTGATTTTTCTTGTACAAACTGTACTAAGCATGGTTCGTTGGACAAAACATTATGTCAATAGCTGTTTTAGTAAAACTTTTTGTTTAAAAAAGGTAGAGTCCGAACAATTACTTGGACTATACCAAAACTTTCCTGATATAAAACAGTTTCAGCATTCATTTGATTTTACTTTCGAAAGAAGTTTGCAGCAAAAAAATATACGGTACGTGATGTTAACATGAAGTTTCGAGTTGCATGAGATTCGAGACTTTTTCTTCAAAAAAAAAGGGGGAAAAAAAGGAAAAAAAGAAGAACTTTGAAGCGTGTTTCCTTTGTATGTTTCTGCATGCGCCACTGAATGTATACCTGACGTCTTTGTAAAAAGAAACTTAGCATCATAATAGGACATTTCTCCTTACGCGAAGACGCGACGTTTGGAAGACAAGTTTCGTAAGCCCATTGAGATATTTGAGTAATAAAACTTTATTAAATCTTTACGTTTTTTAGAGCTATTATTTTATTATTAATATTTATAATTGAAAATCTACAGTCTAATTTATAAAATCACAAACAATTTGAAATATTCCTTTGAACCGGATAAAATGCTGCTTTCGCATTCCGCGTATTATTCGAAATATTAAAATGCTCATATAATTCGACTCGGAATCCAGCTCTCGAAATTCCGCATTTTCAAAATCATCTTCGTAAACTATATTTCCAAATACCTTTAAAAATATACAGATTACAAAAAAACAAAAAGATTGAAATTGCGTTTACTCCAATACCATTTCACTATTTTCTTACACTTTATTTCCGATCGAACGAGTGCAGTTAGCTCAGAAGATGGAACGAAATAATAAACCACACACGGCACGCTTAATAATTCAAAATTAACCGGGAGGCCTTCGAACCCACGTTGCAGCCAGTCAGAAGAAACGAAAGCTCGTTCATCAACTTGATGTTTAGCTCAGCGCGTTCTTTCATTTTTTGCTAGGTGTGCGTTCGAGTAGTCAATGTTTGTGGTTGCACCAATCGATCGAAATTAATTTTAGAAAGAAAAAAATATCTTTTCGTAAAATTATCTAGATATTATACATAGTAATAACGAGAGATCTCGTACTGTTAAAATGATAGATTTGGCGCCCTCGTAATGATTTATTTCAGTTGGTTTGGGTTTCGCGCGATGCCAACAGCGCAGTCCTTACTTATAGGTCCTGTCGTTTCGTGTACAATGCAGTTCACTGTTTCAGAGCAGAATTAAGAACGACGCTACCTCTACCATACGCCGTCATTGTGTGCACTTTCTACAGAAGCTCCTTTATAAATCCATTGCATCAGTGTTCTCGAAAATTCATTCGCGATCTTCGATACTCCTTCGTTTGAAGCGGCGAGCATTTTATCTCGAAAACCCAGTTCAGTATTTATCTTTATCACTGATAATAAAGATAATAATGGACACTGATTGAATCATTTGTAAACATCGATTGTTCCCTCATGGCTGTTCATCATCCACTTACACATCCAGCGAAGCAGCTGTCAGTCTACCAACGAAGAAAGTCAATAAGCAAAGGGCCGCCGAAAAGAATTCGCCGCTTGTACAGAAGAGCAGCAGGAGATGTGGGAATGTAACGAGAAAAAGAGGGTCTCGAGTCTTTGGGGCTCTCTCGTATCGCGCCTCGTGTGTGTATCAAACGCGCGTCTACACACAGGCGCACGAACGAGAAAAAAGAGAAAGAGAGAGAGAGAGAGAGAGAGGTAAGGAAAAAGGTGCGCGCAGGTTCTCTCGACGTAGCTTTGTGGAAACACACTCGAAACTTAAGCGGCGAGAAGTGTCGCCGTGGGGACTTGAAATTTTGCGCGAAAACGCGCGCGCGTCTCTCTCTCTCTTTCACTCTAGCTCTCTCTCTCTCTCTCTCTTTATTCCGGAGCTCGTCTCGTTCACGCGTATATGCGCGCGAGGCGTTCTCTCGTCTTTTTTCGCGAGACACCAACCCCCGCCGCATAATCACCGAGGTGCGAGTTGTGTAGTACGCTCGTTGCGGTACACTCGTACGTCTCTCACTTTGTACTTTCTCCCTGTGTGTCGGCTACAGGTACTGGCGCGTTAGGTAGAAGAGAGCAGTCGAGGGAGCAGTCGGTCTTCTTTATTTATTTTTCTTTTTCACGCCTTTACGCCCGGACGCTCGGGAATGCCTTTTGGCGGGAATGTTACCTTCGTACTTTATTTTTCTCTTTTTTGTTTTATGAAGTACTTGCGGAGTTTTTTTTTTCGAGATGGAGGGAGAATCGAGGGCTCTTTTGTAACTCGATGCTCTACTAGTACCGCGGTATTCTTTTTTTTTTCTGAATTGCCGTTAAGGTTAATAAAGATTACTTGTTTTGCATCCACGAAGAGATACCGTGCGAAAAAATGACTTTATTTCAATGAATAAGAAATACGTTTTAAAGCACCGTTTTGTGGGTTGGATTCTACTTTAAGTGGACAATGTCCGAGTGCAGTGCGCCATTGTTTACGCAGGATGCTGCAATAAAGTTTTCTCTATAGAATAAACTATTCCTGCACAAATCAAGTACCCCATTTGACAGAAGCCCAAAAATCAGAACTATATTTAATTCAATTTCGATCCCAGCCATAACCGATCTTTCACTTGAATAATATATCTAAAGGAAATCCGTGTAATAAGCTGGACCCTTTCGGCAAAAGCTGGCACCGTAAAAAACAAAAAAAAAACTCGCAGTAACACGAGCGAGCTGTCATAAAAAGGACGAGCCGTATCCGCTGATTTTCACAAGGCAGCTTTAGAGCGAGAGCGAGAGCGGAAAGCGCAGCGGCGGCGTCGGTGAGTTAGCGGAAAGCAAGCCCGCGCGGGCATGAATTATAGAGGTCGACGCTTTTCGATATGCCACCACCAATCCCAACCTTCCCTTCCTGCAAACACACACGGAGACCCGAACCGTATTAAGCATTACACGTACACGCATACATCTACGTAGGTGTAGCAGTCGTAACAATAAAAGCTCACATTGCGTGCGGCGTATCTCGCATTCGTCAGTCGGCAGAGAGCCCCTGTGTGACTCGAGCTCACCCCTACATATACATATTTCTTTTGCCTTCTCTTCTTCTCCCGACTATAACACGGCCAATATCGCTAGTGTACGAGTGTGTGTAAGTGTGTGTAAGTGTGTGTGTGTGTGTGTGTGTGTGTGTGTATTGGAGAGAAGAGGTCAGCAGCAGGGCGATGTAGGCGATGTGTGTTTCCCGGTCGAGTCGCGACCGACCATAAAGATACTAAACGAGGCTCGCGTTATACCCGATGCCTCGTTAATCCGCCGATTCCCCTCCCTTATGCCAGCTACCGAGGCTTTTGTGCCCTCTTCTATGTGTGCCGTACTGCGACACTTTGGCCGCGACCTCGTGCATAACCTGGGGCTGTTTGTGTGCGCGACGCCGTCGCCGCCGAGCTGTGGAAAAGGGGTGGGCTCCGATGCTTGTACGTTACGTAAGTGGTATGGAGTATACAGTTGCGAGAAGGAGGTTGGATCGTAGAGAGGTGCTACTTCCCGCTTCCTTATTTGCAGTCTGCACCGGCCGTTCTGTATATGTGTGTGCGCGAGAGTGTGGATATTTGGGTGGTCGGGGATTTGCACAGCGGATACGGGGAGTGGGTCGATTGTAGCCGTGTTGCGTTTTGCTTCGTCCCTTAGCGTCTAGGATAGCGTCTTGATTCAGCGACTGTACAGCGTAATTTTTATTAGGCGTATACACCGATGTGAAATACCATACCGATTACCACGATTACCGAGGCAGCGAAGCAAAATTTCATGAAATCGCCAAACAGCCAATGTACACGAGCAATGCACCCCTCGGTTCGGTCAAAAGAAAAATACTCGTCACGCGCAATAGCCTCTCTGCAAAGCCACCGCGCACACACTGCACCTATACGGAGAGCAGCGAGCCGCATTCGTTAGGGCGTTGAGGGCTCGGCACTGTCGAAATTGCAAACCGCCGCCGCGTGGGTGTCGATCAGCTGCTGTTGTGCGTGGGTCGAGGTTGGCGAGGTTTTCGCGCGCTCGTGTACTGACTCGCACGCCTACGCCCAGCGCGAGATTTACCGCGTAACCGAACGGGAGACTTTTGCATAACGATGCGAAAATGATATCTTTAGCGGCTGTGCGGCGGTTTTCCTCTTTACTTTTTGCACGCGCATAAATTGCATCGACTATTATTTTTTTCTTTTTTTCTTTTTTTTTTTTTTTTGTTGTCGGACCGGAGTTGAGAAATCGTCATCGAGGCGTGCTTTATTAAAAATTTCGCAGAGTTGTAAGTTAGGGGAAGGTGAAGTGGCCCGCTTTTATTTTCATTACGTACTATGTGGACGTGTGTGTGTGTGTATAGCGGCCGTTTTTCATGTGGATATCTCGCGACGGGGTGCAGAATTGCGCGAAAACGGTGTGGGCACGGGCAGCGATAACTTACGCCTGGTTTTATTGCATTTTCAATTGCGCACCTTTCCCTCCCGACCTTTATTGCACATGCTGAGCTCATTAAATTCGATTATTATTATTGGCTTTGCTTTGAGGGATCCGATATAGATATTGCTGCGGCCTGGCTTAATTAAAGGTTGACTCGAGATTCGATAATTATTAATAATATGATGTACTTTCATCTTTGCGTCGAGATTTTGGCTGATTCTGTGATGTTATTTTTGCATATATGTAGAGATTCATATGTGAAGTGCAAACAAAAAATTTCATTTCTCGTGATGGTTAAACATTCATCAAAATTGATGCTTGTAGTTAATTCAGACAGAATTTAAAAAAAAAACAAATTTATACAAAGAATTTGAGTTTGAAAAGAGTCAGTGTTTCATGCGCTTTTTCAATTGATCCATCTTACCGTGATAGGCATCCGTAATTTTTTAAGCGCCTTCCTCTTACTAGATGAACGAAGTCGGGATAATTTGATTTCAGAATAAGTGATTGCGCACGTTCTAGTTTGCCGATTCTAAATGAGCATTTATTTCAACTAAAATGAGCCTCTCAGTCAAATTCTCAGAACATTGAAAGCTGAAAAACATCCCAGATTCACGGAATCCATGAAAAACAAAATCCAAGTAATTCACAGGAGCAACCGCATTAATTTTCCATTTTCTTCGCATCGCAGCCAAATTATAGACACTCGCATCGCCCACACCCGTGTATCATATAAGGTACAACGAAAATTCGCTCGAGGGTCTAAATATTTCAAAATCATAACACACCTATCACCTTCTGCCAGCCTAACGATTATTAGATTTTGAAGCGGCAAGTAATCAGCCTTCCTCTCTCTCTCTCTCTCTCTCTCTCGCACGCTGCCGTCTAATGCACAAACTCGATTTGGGCAGCAATTGCCACACGTCTGGAATATAATCGTCGCGGGGGCCTACCTCCGCGATGTAATTATGGAATATACTCGCGTGTAAATGCGCCGGGGGAGGACGAGACCCTCTCCTCTCCTCTCTCTCTCTCTCTCGCCCGCTTTGGGGATTAAATTATAGCCTAGTGTGTCAGCGCGATGTTACGCAACTGTTCCTCTATCTATCTATCTCTCTCTCTCTCTTTCTGGCCGCTAGTGGTATATACGCTGCAGACTTGTGCAACTAACTACCGAGTCGAGTGACCAATTGTTCCGTTTACGCTCTCGAAGGTGGTATATGTGGTTTTTTCTCTTGTTGGATGGGAGCACGGAAGAAAGTGACACTTTGCCTTGTTATAGGGGAGGTTATTTTCACACATTCGTGATAAATTAATTATTGTTCAGAAATTTAAGCTGTTTAGTCTATATTGCTAAGATAAAATCGTTTCGTAATCTAGCTGCTTTTCTTGCTTATCGGATTCAAAAACTGACGGAAGTCTTCGGCGGAGATTCCGTATTTGACTCATTTTTTGAAATCGAATTTTATTAAGCTTATTAATGTAACGCAAACGAAATATAAATAAAACAGTCTCATTTGCAATAACTCGATAATATTATCGAGAGAGACGAGGCGAAAAAAAAAAGAATCGAGATATTATTCGAAAAGAGAATGGTACATACGAACCCCGGAACAAGATTATTTTCCTCGCGGCTATTGGAGTAGCTTAAGTTTTTGTTAGCTCGTTGGAATTAGATCTCGCGCGGTGGAGCTTAAACAGTGTGTACACGGCTGCTATTTGGATCTAGCACAGAGAAAACTACACGAGCGCGCACAATATAGAATAAGGGGAAAAATCTTTATTAATTCGTTTTTTATAAGCCGCCGGCGATACAGCTAACCCCTACACAAAGGAATTAGAGGTATAATCTCGTGAGTTTGCCTTGTAGAAATGAGTGAAAAACCAGTGTTTGTACCGAGGATGTACAAATAAGCTCCCAATGAGAGTAAGCAATCATTTCCGCTTAAGAACTTTTTCACCGAGCTTGGTAAATCATTGCTATTTTTTTAAAAGATGGCTCTGTATTCCAGGTAGCTGTTTAAACTGCAATCGAACGATTTATTTACATGTCCATAAAGTTTAGGTAGCGAAGCGTGCATAAGCGTCTTCAAGTAGAATAAGTCAATAACGGCCGTTCGACCCGTGTTCCAATAATTCCATAGCATTGATTATTCTTGTAATAATAAAACCCGGTAGAGGGGTATATTTTCTTCTGTATTAAGCTATATGGAGTTTCACTTATTACAATTCCAAACAACGTGCGTGCGATTGCTTAATTAGAGCAAACTAATTACCATATAAATTGCATTCGGCTTGCCTTACAATATTCGTTCTCAAGATTGATACACATCAGCAACAACACATTCCGGCGGCCAACTTTGTTTAATTATTCCATTCGTAAATATCCATGGTAAAATTGTTATTATCGATTGTTGGATATTTCGTAGTTGAGGAAACAGTTCAACACAAAATTACGAAAGCCTGCGAAAAACAGAAAAGCACTTAAGCTTCTGCATTGAAAGTCAATCAATTATTATTAAACAGTAATTAATGTTGAATATATTTGAATGATTACTGCTACTGTTAAATGCATTATTAAGCTATTATTTATTGATTGTATATAGTAGGATCGATATTGGTTACACTTAATATGATAGATACAATGTATTTAATTAATTAGAGATTATCTCTGACGGTAAATTCCCTCCAATTAAATGAAAAACTATTACACATATATTCTTAGAAAAAAAAGGGAAAAAATGAGTTTTAATTGATAAAACCCCATCACTTACAGCTTCCGATAAAAACAAACAAATATAAAACTGCGCACGAAAGCTTTTTCGAAAAATGCCGTACTCCAAGATTCTCGTAATCTCAAATCGCCTCGCTGTATACGACGACGGTCGTCAAAAACGTTTCTCTCTCGTCTGCGCCTACAGCCTCGCACAAAGCCTTCCTCTCTCGTCGCGCGAAGCAAAGCAAAAGAAAAGAGAGCAATCGACTTGATTATTTCTCTCCAGTCGCGCGAGCACTCGGCGTGCATAAAAACCTCGACCTCCGCCATCGTACCGCAAGACCCAAGAGAAAACCGCTCGTTAAACGGCTCGACTCGTTTCACACCGGCTAAATATCAAAGGGCATGCGGCAAGCGCGTGAATGACCAAAAGAGGGGTAAGAAACAAAAAAAAAAGGAGAGTACAGTTTTCCCGTAGGCCTACATATACACAGACACACACACACACACACACACACACACACAGACACACACGTGCACTTGTCCCCCTTTCGCTCTTCTTATCGGTCGCTTGCGCTTCTTTTTTTGTTTCGCGGCTGCGAAAATCCGTATCTATACACCCAGCCGAGCACAGCTGGGCCCTTGACCCGCGCCCCCGCTGTGAGCTACTACTATACCACTGGCTTTATCTCGACCAACGATGTCGAGGGCCGGATCTCGTTCCTATAACGCGATGGAGAGAGGGTGGGTGCCGAGGGCGGAGAGGAGGAAGCACGCGGCCCTGAACTGTCATTGAGATCTTGAGGGATGGACGAGGGGAATTCAAAGTGGGTGAATGTTGCCGCTACCGCTACTGCTGCCGCTGCAGCTGCACTGCCGAATTGTTGCGCGATTCTTTTTCATTTTACCGAACTGCACAGATTTTTTCATCAGGCTTTCGCGATGGGGGTTCTCGAGTAATTGTTGAAGAATTTTTCGGTGCTGTGCAATTGAAGGCTGTTTACGAACTTTTAACTGTGGAGGTAGTTCGAGCGGAATCGATAAAGTGGAGGTAACTAAATCTCGGCGAAATCGTTTTTAACCTTATGTTGCTTATTCTAATCATGTGATATGCATACGATTTATACACTTTGAAAGTCATTGGTAGCGTTTGATAATTAATGAAAACAAAAAAATTAAATAAATAAATTTCCTCTTAATTAATGTAAACGTAATAAATATTTATTAAATTCACCAAGTTTGTCGCTTTTATGGCAGCCGTAAAAATATTGCGTCACTCGAGCGCCAAGTTATAGACTCACTTTTACGCTGGTGAATGCATAAAAAGGGAGGGGAGTCCGCGAGTGCGTCCATCAGTTTCGCACAGCTCTCGGAGGCATAAGGCCACGTGTGCTTTATCCAGGTCCACACGCAGGTCTGTTAAATATAGAGCGCGTGCGTGAATCGCATTTTTCGCGTTCTCGAGGAAAATCCGGCAATTTAGATGTAGCGGCGATGCGAATTACTTATTCCCGGGATAGAAACGCTTAGAGCGCGCGAGAGAGAAAAATATATTCAAGATGTGGAAGGTCTTATATTGAAATAATTAAGTGGCTGGAATATTTAAGCTGAAGGTGCATAACTGAATGAGACACTTTTTCTTCTTCCGCGCTGAATAAATTTGAATTGTATTATCACGTTGAGATCGTGCGATGTAGTAATTAGAGAATTGTTAAATCTGCAATACGAATGGTTTAAATATTTACTCGCGCGAATTGAGATGTAATCGAGCTTTTCAATAGAGATATGACAGTTTGTGCAGATAGATCTAAATCTGGAATAACATTCGTTATTGTAGAAAGTAATAGTCTATAAAATGAATTTAGTATTATTTTCGTGAAACAAGTTTAGAAAAATATTTCGATAATTTGAAAAAAAGTCCATTGTTTAAAATCAACGCACCCTTGATATATCTCCAATTTCGCACCCAAAAATAATAACCCACTTCCTAAGTATCACACTTCAAATTTCATCATCTACTACTAATCGTAACCCACTTTCGTCCCTCGCGCAAAAAGTCTGAATTCCAAGGAATCCTTGGACACATCAGCTGCGTCAATTTTTCATTCACCTTTACGGATCGTAATATAGACACGCAATATTTACGCGAAAGCTATTGTACACGTAGTTAGAAGAAATGAAAATATCACGGGCCGACGCGAATCCGTCACGGAAGCATCGTGAATTTTTTTATCTATTTTTAGCTTTGGATAATTGTTTTTACGACCGACTTTGCGTGGATGCGGCTAATTCATTATATTATTTTTCCTTTTTTGTCTTTATAAGAAATTGATTCAGATATTTAATTAATTTCATTAATTAGATTTACATACGTGCTATACCTATGGAAATCCATTTTGTTATATTAAAAAAAATTATATTTTGGTTTTCAGCAAAGACATAATTCTATAACAGAAAAAAACTAATGATACTAATACAAGCGAAATGTTATTTTTTAATTATGTTATTGTAAACTTGGAAAATATTTATCGAGCACATATTTGTGCAAGCTGAATAAATAAAAAGCCTAATTAGCAATTAATGTAGTGCATCAATGTACAAAGTTAGTAAAATAAACAAAATTAATTCGATGCCGGTGGGCGCGGTAACGAAGCCATATTTACTTACTCTATGGTGGAACACATTGAATTATTAAATGATACTAAAAGCTTGCAATCAGATATTTTCGCAGCATGTGTACCGATGATAATTTATTTTACAGCTTAATTAACGATAATGCTCGTTATTAAAGGGTGGATGAAATGGAAAACAATCATTACAGGATTATTCAGTAGCGGATTCGTTACATTGAAGCCTGTTAAGATACTATATTTCTTGAAAACACTTTTCGCTGAAGGAGTTTCAATCAAGTAAGAACGGCAATAAAGGATAATCATTGCTGAAATAAGTAATAAAAATGCGTGATTATCGGCTTGCGCTGAAATCACACTGCAACACGAAAATAATCCTCTCACGACATTCTCTTAGACAGCAATTCCCATGCCCGTCTCCACCTACTTTCAATGAAAAGCCAATAAAAATCCAAAAGTAATCGTCCTTCATCGCCGCCATAATACGCCGTTACGATTCCCAAGCTCGCGTATAGCCTTATCCAAAATTAAGCTGCCTCTCTCCCTACCTCCCGCGCGATAAATCTCTCCCTCGTTCTCCTTTCAATCGAGTAATTGTCCAAGCGAGGTCCAACACAAACACAAAAGCAAACTGTCCATCGCGCACAAATCCGCGAACTACCGACTCTGTTCCGCTTAGACAAATGCAGCAACTTTCTCAATATCCTGGGAAACGACGACCTGTCGCTATAGACGTGCGCATGTGTGTGTATGTGCGTGTGTGTGTGTGTGTGTGTGTGTCTGTGTGTCTGTGTATGTATGTATATAGGGTGTATATGCCGGTGGTCTCTAGATGCATGGAAGCCGGGGACAAATGAGATGTCCGCGCGGATATATTCTCTCCTCGTACGTCCTCCATCTTTTTACACCTGACTCTCATCTTATCTGTATTACCCTCGCACATCCTTCGCTTCCTGTCTTCTTCTTCTTTTTCTCCCTTTCCTCTCCTCGTATATATATCTTTTTCGCTCTCGCTCTCAATTTCCGCGCGATTCTTACCCTTCGTTTCTTGGCCTTTCTCCCGCTTTATTGTATTCTTTATGAACTCTTTCAGGTTCTTTTTTTCACTTCGTCTACGTGTGTGTGTGTGTGTGTATGGGTGCGTGGTCGTGAGTATTTCATGCACCGTCTGGTAAGAATGGAATTTTACAAAATTTGTCCGTGGGATAGCGGCGAGGAAATTTATTTTGCACGACTGTACCGTTTTCCACGAGACTTTTCTCTTTTTCATTCCTTGGGATTTTATATAGCTGATTCGGCTGTGCTTTTAGGAACTATTCATTGGGATTTAGGAGAAGGTGGTTATTCTTGCTGCTACAGCGAACTGTTTTTCTTTTCGTGTACAACTAATGAATTACAATTCGTATTTAAAAGATATATTACGTACAGTTGACGAACATTTTTGCCATACTAGCCATAATAATATTTATTTGTAACAATAACTGGCAAGACGCATAATAACTCAAGTAGTATAAGTTTGTATTGAAACAAAGACTCATGTTTCAAAAGGCTTCTCAAACAAAAATAAACAATATTAATAATTGAGCAGAATATCTCGCATACCTCAAGGATAATTCTATTACAAGTACCTTTTATTAGTATACCTTCCTACGCGATCCACGCCGCACTCGTCGCTCTTTTTGTATCATTTCTCAAGTATATACTCTCGCGAACGCTGGCTCTCCGTCTTCTTTTATCTGTCTCGCGCGCTCCTGCACCACTGAATAAATGACCGGGATTTCGGGGTCGCAAAGTAATTGGCGATGAAATAAATCGCGTATATAGAGCTTGGGACGTCGAGAATATATCCCGCGGACGAAAGTTCAAAGGGGATAGCAGTAGGGGCCGTATTTATCCGCGTCCAAGGGGTTTATATTCTCGCCGAGTTTTACCTCTTCGTTTATTGAGTTAGAAAGCAATATAACCCGCCTGCACCGCGCGCCCTCTGATCCCCTTCTTCGATATTAATGAAGGAAAGATTTTGTCTGTACGATTCTTGTACGTTTTCCGCGCGCGCGTGTACTGACTTTATCGATAACTTTCTCGATGTGCCCTTTTCCTGTACGTGATCCTTAATGAAATTGAACTTTTGTCTTCTTTGCAATTTAATATTTTAATCGATGTACGATGTGCAACATTTTCTCTATTGGTCGCGCAAAAACACTTTGGAGTGTCCTCCCGTGGAAATTACGTTGTCATGGTAATTTTTACTCGACATTTCTCGCATTACTCGTTTACCCGCTGCAACGAAAGCACAGAACGGCGGAAAAATGCACTCTAATAATTAAGAAAAAGAGTGAATTATACAGCTGCCGCAAACTCGAGTACAAAATTTTGTACACCTCGAGCGTCTAAACTCGTCGAGCAGCTGTAAAAACATGCGCGCGCTAGAGAGAGAGAGAGAGAGAGAGAGAGAGAGAGAGAGAGCGTTCAGCCCCTCGGCCACTTCGCTCAACGGAGATCCCTTAATAATCTCAACGTCTCGCACACCTCGGTGACATTACTTTAGTCAACACTCTCCAGCCAAGGGGCATAATGAATGAACCCAATCTAATCTGCTCTGCCCCTCCTAAGCTAACCTACTCTTCCTCCCCTCCGTCGTCCCTCTTTCCCCTACCACCGACCAGTGGAATATAGCACAAGAACCTTCTCTATATGTGCGCGCATCACAGACAGACACACATACACACAGAGGAGCAACCACACGAGGGACAAGCATGTCGCTTGGACCACAGTAATTTTGACTGGCTTCACTCTGTCTTTGTGTACGTAGATCTATGTGTGTGTGTGTGTGTGGTGAGAGAGAGAGAGAGAGGGAGACGGAGTTTGAGGCTAGTGGCTAAACTCGTGCAGCCCCTTAGCCGCGTGCGAATTTGAATTTTCCAGCTCATAAAGCGAAACTCGAGGGTTTCCTCGGTTTCCCCCCCCCCCTCTCTCTCTCTCTCTCTCTCTTGCGCACTCGTGGACTCGTTACTTAGACCACTGATATAAGGGCGAGCTGTATATATGAATGTACGCAGTATTCTTTATCTCTCTTTCGCGCTAGCTCTCCTCGCTGTTTCGAGTAGAAGAAATAAAAGGAATAGGTGCGGCTGGGTAGGGAGATTATTTGGGGGAGAGTGAAGCGCCGCCACGTGTTGTGGCTTTTAATTAGATTTTCGTTTCATGAAGATCGTTTCGGTGGCTTGTGTGCTTTCAGAGTTTGTAGCTTTTGTTAAATATATATATATATATATATATATAGTTTTGAGTGAAGTTTCATTCGTTGAGGGCAGTATTCAGAATTTTGGGAAACTTTACTTTTTGTGTGGAAAAGGTGTTGTATTTTGGGTGATCCGCGAGTTAAAATATTAATTCTAAAAGAAAAATAATGTTATCCGTAAAAAATTAATAGTTCATTCTAAATTCGAAAAAACTAAAGATGAGAAGACCGTGGAAATTCAACGCGAATCCCAATTCCCTTTGAGAAAACAAAATTGAAAAGGTCGATTAATTAACATGGCGACAAGGTGACAATTAAAGCTGTTAAGTTAAGAAGCAAAATAGACACTCGCAATTACAGGAGCTAATTGCTCCAAAAACTGTTCCAAGTTTCCCCGATCATTACCGCTGGGGGAAATTATTTCGGCGCTGTTATTACACGGAAGAAGTGAAACTTAATACCGGTTAGCAATCATTGACGTATGGATAACAGGTTATCGATCGCGCGAGACCTTGTGCAATATCGAGAAGATAAATATAAACCGTTGAATTGCGCGGCCACTTTGCAGATTTCGCTCTATATTTCGTAAAATTAATGCGTGAAAAAATTATTCGCTCGCAACGATTTTATTTTCATTATTTTTTTTTGTAGCGCCCTTGCTTGAAATAACTGCGCAGCTACTTGAAATTCTGCGGCGATTCTCGGAAAAATGTTATTTTCACTTGCAAATCCAGTATAAATATTGCGCTTGAAGTGCGTGGGATGTGTATGACTGCAACGTGCCTTCCAGTGATTTGTGCCGAATAGCAGAAAAAAAATAGTTCTAAAGACAAAAAGATTATCGATCAACGTCTCGTAAATTCCACAAATGCACTAAAAACAATTAATAGGTGTAAGTAAAGAAAGTTCCTTATCGATGAAATTTTCATTCTAACGGTTGTTGTGCCAGATACGTATATAGAAGCCAAAAAAAAAATCTAATATCCATAGACGTGTAGTACCGGAGAGATGGTAAAACATTATTTTCGTATAGCCCCGGATATAGGAAGTCGCTACACTTTTCCACCACCGCGCTACGTCATTGTGAGCACATACGGAATATTTGATCGGAAAATGCATTTTCACTCGGTTGCAGCCAGCAGCACTTTGCTACATCCAACATCAAACTCAGCTGTGTAGACCCTCGCGTTAAAAGAAAGTCAAAAGCAGTAAACATCGCATTTAGCAAAACAATGTGTTTGCGCAATAACTCGTTGACCCTTATGCTATGAAATAATGTCTTCAACGTCATCGATTCCTTTTGTATTATCCGCAGTCGATTATCTGCTCTAGTTAAATAAAACTGGCATCTTGTACGAATGCTAAATTTTTGTAGCACCAACACAGCAGACAAATATATATATATATATACATCAGCAAGAATGCGTGTAGATTTGCCTGTAGACTCGCGCGGCAAACTCATCATGAGCGCTCGGGCGAACACATCGGCATCTCCAGGCCTCGCTTCGCTCTGCACCCTTTCCACCCTCTCCCCAAGACGTGCGTGTACGTATATCTAGGAGAGTCGTCCTCAAGGAGCTATAACTGGGCGAACTCGATGCTATACACATATACTCGTGCGGAGTCAGTCGAGCGTACAGGTCGATAACGCGCCGGTATCCGGGAGTAGGCGAAAAGAAGAAACAGAGACGATGGGAATGACTCGCTTGATCCAACGTAATCTGAGAAGTGGAGATTTTCACACGGAGTGCCACATCGCTGTAATGTAACCAAATCTTTGTGTTGTCGGTCAACTACTCAATATTGTCAAGTGTACATAAGCTTTTACCATCGCGGATCAGAGAGAACACTGTAATATAGGTGCAGTATAGTATTTCTGGAGAAATCCAGCTGGTCGATAGGAAGATGTTTGATTAGCATTAGGCAAAGAGGGACTGCTGGCCGAGGGATCTTCGAATGGACAGAGGGCCAGTGAAACGCCAGACAGTCGACTTGGCTTATATCGGGGACTGCGCTGCACGATGTTTATGCATAAAGCTATATCTCTCGCTGCCTACTCTCTATAGCTGTTGAATCGATGATGTTACTGGGAATCGGGGATCTAACTTTTTGGCTCTGCGCGGATACGGCGTCGAAATGGTATATACATACACGCGTGAATTTCCTTGTTTAAACAAAGTTTTTGGTGGTTCAAGCCCGAACGTTGATGCCATTGGAGATTATGGAAAGTGATCGCTAATACACGATATTTAAGCATTTTGGATAACTGACCTTTTGTGTATATCTTATCAGGTTACAAATGGCAAAGCTCGTGATTTCTAGTTTATGAGTTTTATTTTTATATCTTTCTCCCCCGCGCGGTACACGGTAGTTTACGGCTTAAGAAGCTATTTATAGCCCAAGCAAGCTATTTTACATATTTTCCTTAAGCAGCCAATATTTTAGAAAGTAAGAGGAGAGGGGACGTCGGGTCTATTAGAATAAAAGCCGAAACGCGAATTCCATTATTTTGACCTTTAGTAAATGTATTCCGCAGTTTGGCTATGATTTGTGTTTCATGAGGTACACACGTTTCCTCTGCACGTAGACCGAAATTTTAAGGAACGAGTGCAGAATCACTCGTTTATTATCCAGTTTTGCAAACTAGACCGGGGCGGAGGGGGGTAAAATATGCCGTTGAGATTTCTGCTATTAACGTAAATATGTGTCGTTATCGTTTTATTATCCGTTTAAAAAGATGATTGCATTACGGACTAACGCCTGAGGATAATTTAACTGGTTCGAGCGCGTTTGTTTCGTCATTAGAAAAGTTATACCGCGCGACACTCGGGTTGAAATTATGTTGCCCCGCTACAGCTAATTAAGTCAAGAAGTAAACAAATGGAAGCGCGGACTCAACTGCTGACTCGAATGTTAATATTTTCCATCCAATACGTTAGAATTTACTGCGTTTTTCATCAAACTTTCTTTTTTCTTTTATTGAATTATTATCGAAGTAATGAATGATAATTAACGATGCATAGCGAAATAACGGAACAATTTCTGCCGCGTCACGGTTCTCGTTAGGACTGATAAATAAGCGCGTTGTACGCGGCGCTTCGACCAAAATCGGCGAATACAAGACACAAATGCTTGGTATTCATTAGCCATCGCGGCAAAAATTGAATTACCTCGGCGACATCGACAAGAATGAGAGAGAGAGAGGAAGGGTGGTAACCGCGAGATAAGGGCAAAAGGTATACACATCGCGGAAAATTGACAGAGCCCACGGATGCTCTGCATAAATGCAAAGTCGATACGTGACTTTTTCATCTGCCGAGTCGGCGAAGGTACAAGCTGCGGTCGGCTATGTAAATTGCGAAACTTTTCATATGCGAACTCTCGCGCGAATCGCCCCCTTACTAACACCGAGATAGCGAAGCATTAAAAGAGCGAGGATTGATCAAAGTGCATACTTTCGTCCGATATATCGATAAAGAGATAGTGCGTGTATGTTAAGTGCGTCGGTATATATTTATTACAAAACATTGATCAACCAGCAACTCCTACAAAAGCAAGATTATTAAAAACTGTATTCATTATACCCGAAGTATTAAAAAAAAAAAATAAATTAAGCCTTCATTACCTTACTCTTGATTGTCTTCAAGCTCGGGAATCCAACTCTCAGAACCGCTTCATTATTCCCAACCGAAATCAATCCCTATGCAGCGAAGAAGAAAAAAAGAGAGAAAGAGAGCGAAAGAACAGTATATATACCGCGCTAGCAGTAGCGTCAAGCATTTACGACTCGAGTCGCGCGATCGCAAGCCACAAAAGCCAGCTCCTGTGCAAGTACACAAAAGCACGCCAAAGAAAAAAAAAAAAAAAAAAAAGAAACTAAACACAGAAAAGCGAAGCACGGGTTCCCATAAAAATTACAGAAACTCGATACCGCACGTCTCCCTTAACTCAGCGGCCCAAGCCAGCAGTAGGTAGTAGCGACAGCCAACGAGAGTCCTCGTACAGTCCGGGGACGATTGCACGGCAGTCGGGGACTCCGGCGCGGCGCGTCTAATAGCTACGCGAGACACGTAATAAATGCCAGCGGCAGCTTTCTACCTTCTCTCTCTTTCTCTCTCTCGGTCGCTCTTTCGCAATAACGATCTCCCGCTGAGCGAAATCCTTTATTGCCAGCATGGCAGCAGAGGTGGAAGTGCGAAATGAAAAGCAAGCTTTAGACCCTCCGCTCTATTTACCTGAAGTTTGTACTTTGTGCCCTCTCTCTTCCACGCTATACACCTCGAATTAGGATTCTAGATGCTTCTTTTTGTGGCGAGGGGAAAAATTTTTTTATCCGTCCGTTTGATTTTTTGGCCGCGTTGGTTTTATGGCGGAGGAATTATGGATGTACCGCTGCTGGCTGTTGTCGGATGTATGCTTATATATGAATTACTTTGTGTCGGCGGCTTTTGTTGCGCTCTGGAATGGTTTTAAGCGCTTCGCGGCCCGAGTTTCGTACAAGAGTTCGAGCTTTGATTGCTCCCGCCCGGTTGATTTATATCGGTTAATAGTTTGCGTTTACGCTCTCGTGCAGCAGCTTGTTTAGCCTCGAGTAATTAAATATCAATTGTTCTATGGGCAGTGATGGATGCGCGAATATTGTTATTGATTGTTGCGGACAAATCGAAAAGCTGAATACTGAAAAGACGCATTGTGAGTTTGGCAGTAAAATTAAAATTGACCGTTTTCACTCGAAATGTATAACTCATAATTTTTTATGTTTATATACCTAATTCAAGACTTTCAAATGCCATTTTTCGCTATATTAGTCTCATCATATCTGTAAACTATAAGGCATAGTTTGTTTTTATTTTTAAGAAAGGTAATGATAAAACAAGCTTAGCAGACCTAACATTTATAATCGTCATAAGTACAAGAGTATACTGAATAAAAAGAAGGTATATGCATACCGAAGCGTCGCCAGTGCAATTTCAGGATAGCTGAAATTATGCGATAAAACTTGATGAATTTCTCGTGTCTGATAAGACTCGCTTATTACCCACTTCAACAGAATACTTAATACTCTATCTTATTATTCTCTGCATTCGTCTTTTTACGCTCTCTGCAGTTACGCCAATTGTAACCGCACAAACAAAGCATAAAGTGACTCGAACTCCACGAATATTGCGATGCACATTTTAGTTCCTGTAATGAGCTTACAATTATTGCTGCATAAACGAGGTTAAGCATGACAATTACGAGGATTCGTGTCAAACAAAGCTGGGAATAAAGACGAAATTTAAAAATCAGTCAAACAATTTTATTTTTGGTTACGAGGAGCAATAAGAAACAAAATAAATCCTTATTCCATCCCTATAACAACGTGCAGCAGTGCACAATTGATCAGCTATCAATTAATAAAAAATTCCATCATTACACGTTCGCGTTTCTTAAAAAGCTCGGAAGTAGTACACCCACACGAGACTCAGTGGAGCGGCGCGTAAGCAACCAAATCCGGTACAGACCAATTACTCGCGCTATAGCGGCCACGCATATAGAGTCGAGGTACATTAAGCAAAGTTGGAAGGGCCCCCGAGTGCGCCGTCAGCTCCATAATCTAATAATGATCTCCCGCGCTAAACCCGTGTATATTTCCTACATGTGTACGCACTCTCTCCTTCTCTCGAGCTGTAGTGCGTTAGATATCGGTTGACTGGCTGACTTTTGGCTCGAGATTTTCGGATAACTATACAGGAAAACGCTGGATCCTAGATTCAACTTCATCGCTTAAAAGAAGGCAAATATAAAAAATGTAGTTATAAGTAAAATGGACGTTGCGTTGTAGGGGGGCCGTGTGGCGCTGGTTAAACTTTTATTTTTGGCTTTTATTTAGCTATAAGTCGGAAAGCCAATTTGGAGATCCAATTTTTCTTCCCAGCCGTAAAAAAAAACAACAAACAAAGTTTGCGCCGTATCTCTCTTTATTTAAACGCAAAGGGGGGAAAATCTAGGTTAATGAAAAGTAAGAAGAGAGAAAAAAATGTTGATTATCCCCGATGTCTATCAGAAATGTGAATAATCAAAAGAATATTTTCTTTGTGCAATTTTCAAGCAAACGCGCATCGAGTATGAATATACCTGGCTTCGTTTAATATAAAAATTGATTTCAAGTCAAGGAACAGTGTTTTTAATAAAAAAAAAAGTTTATTCCGATATGAGTAAAATCTGTAATTAGAAATCCAATTAACTAGCATATGCTGATTAAATGTTTGAATTTACAAAATCGAAATATTTAAAAAGCGAAACAAACTGTCTCGTTTATCCGTTTTTATTATTTAAATATAGAGCCGATTTTGACATTCAGTGCGTGTATGGAACTTTTATCGCTATTGTACCTCGTATCAGTCTGATCAATGCAACACGTAACCGTATGAAACATCCTGCAGTCTTTTAAATAATCGAGAAACAGTCGCATTCGCGTTGGGTTCCGTCGTTGACTGTAATTTCGTAGTCCCTTTAGTTTATGGGGTATATGTATTCAATCATACGCAAATTTCGGTCTGAATTTTTAATTAAATCATCATGTAAACCCGAATTACAATTTGAATTAAGATCCTCAATTAGTTTTAATTAGATTTTAATTAGATTTTCGAGGAGCTAAGCTCGCGCACAGTAGTTACGTGTCGTTTTAGTCAGCCACGTGTGTACGTATTACGCAATCTATCTATGCGCGCGAGCAGCCATTTCTTATTTCAATCTCTTAATTTTCTGCTCATAATTTATCAGCTCAACTTAAGAATTAATATAAACTATAATTATTTCAAGTCTTTAACATCCTAGTATTTAATATTCTGTTTATTTTGCTACTGATGAAGACTCGGTAAAATACACAAGAGTGAAAGGAAATAATTACTGTGTTTTCATGAAAATCAACAAAAAACAATTATGAGCAGTACAATAAAAGGAGCAAGCGAGCATAACAAAACAGCCGGAAGGCGGTTGGCAATATTCCGCAAATTGCTCGGCGAAAATCTTTGGGACCGCATCGGCCAAGACATCGTTATGCAGTCTAATAAGCGCCTCGTCCGGAAGCAAAGAAACTGAGGAAATTCGCGAGAATGCGTGCACACAGCGAAAGAGCAGCTCGAGATAAACGAGCGGCGAAGGTAAAAAGAGAGGGGGTGAAAGGGAACACTTTTCTTCCCAAGTGCGAGACATTCAATGCGAGTAAAATAGATAAGAGAGAAAGAGAGAAAGAGAGAAAGAGAGAGAGAGAGAGAGGAAAGTTGAAGAGTTACTTTTGTGCGACAAGTCTTGAAGTGCGACGCGGATTCTGTATCTCTTGCGCAGTTGTCGGCGTGTAATTAGACCTCGTATAACTTGTTGAACGTGATTTATGAATGGACGTAATTTTCGTGTATTCGACGCATTCGTTATCTTCGCTATATAGGAACAAGCTTGAGTGTCCTTGGAGATTATAGCATACTGCGGAAGTGCTCGCCAAATTGGGATTTTCGAATAATGGAGATTTCTTACTTTTCTGCATAAATGGCGCAGATTTGTTCCCGAGCCAGATAACGAATATTTATTGCTGATTCTGATATATTAAATTGAAGCAATCAAGTTGTAGTAAAACATAAGCATCGCGCAATAAAAACGTGGGGGCCGCAACTCTTGAAAAAACGAAGAGTAACCAAGAGACTATATCCTTGAAAAAAGGTTCACGAGCACTTCCGCGAAATGCTGCGCGAAAGTGAGAGAGAGAGAGAGAGAGAGAAGAAAGAGGTGGTGGCGAGGAGAGTAAAAGAAAGGCCTCGGGGCGACGCTGGCGTGTGCCGCGTGTCGTTTCGTAAATATTTCCTATTGTGCGGGACGAGGAGGAAGAGAGAGAATAAAGAATGACGCGAGAAAGCACAACACGAGCGCGCTCGGGAACAATAAGGAGTAGTGCGCGCGCTGCAGCGAGAAGAGGAGCACTTTTGCAAAAGGCTGGATGAGCCGACGTTGCATCGCTTATCGACTACGAATACTGCTCGATGATCGCCCTGCAGTTTGAACTTGAATTTTGGACAATTTAATTTTTAAAAGATTTATCTATAACAAAACAAAATTTTAACGGACTATAATTAATAAATATTTCGAAACAAAGAACTTGAAATCGATGCTAAAAATAGAGTATTTACAGGAATTTGTCAAGTTAATGAAAGCGTATTATATGAAAGACTCGTACAAATTATACTTCATAATCAAAACTTCTCAATTTCCAGCTTACTAGCATATCTAAATCTCGATCCCTCTGAAGCTTTAATCACCGAACTCTCGCTCGCGCGCCATAAACACCCAGCCAATGATCTTCCGCATCTCCTCTCGCAATTAAAGCTCGGTCGTTCGTATATACTACCGCATCTGTACAGGCCTCAAAGGGAAAATCAAAGTGCGTCCGCTTTCATCTCTCTTTTCTCCTCCACTCGTCTTCATTTAAGTAAATACCGTTTCATTCTCCACACCGCGTATTAAACTTTCGTTCTTTGACGTGTATATGTATGTACAGATCACCCGTACGCATTATCGAGCTTCCTTTTGTCTTTATTCTATATAAACTTTATTCCATTATAAAGAATGGGATTTGAAAGAGAATTTTAGGTCCCGTATCATAAATTTTTTTATTTAGTAGTTATTAATTAAAACTGTTTACATTGCGAAACGTTCCACAACGATATTCAGTAGGAATCGATGTCTTTTGGATACGAAAAATTGATTGTGCAAAAGTATCCATTTAATCAAATACGTATAAGGGGTGGGTTCCTCTCTATTCAGTTCACGTCTGGAAAAAAAGAATTCTAAGGGTGCTGGCCCTGAATCGAATTCAATTCAGTTTCATTCCAACCCCTGCTGGTTTCTGCTAAATTGCGCAAAGCGTAGTTTTTTAAAGTGATTTTTCATTTCATTTGTTGTTTAGGATATGAAAACTTTATGATTATTTTTAGCGACTTTCTCACTACCCCAGGGGGATTAAATTCTTTTTTAAAATTCATGTTTTTTTATGTACTATACGATGGCACAGATTGCGTGCGTTCAATTATTGGAGCAAAATTGTTCTTCATGGTAAAAAATATTACAAAAAAAAAACTATTAACTTTAATGTTAGAATACAATATATAAGTTTAATAATCTAACTACTGCAAAAGTGTACACTGGGATTTATAAACTATTAAGGAAAGGGCAAAAATGACATAACGTATATTTTATCCTCTAACTAAGAGTAACAATTACTTGAAAGCGACTTAACTGTAGTATAAAAAAGACTATAAAATTCAGTCGAGTATCATAATCAAAAGTGACTTTACGATAATTACTCATCTTGATTGAAACTAAGCCTCGCGCTAGGGAGCTAAAATTAAATGCCTAGTATACCGAATAAATTGCGCAAACCTCGAGCGCGAGGAAAATAAAGAGGCGCGGGGAGAGGGAGGACAGAGACTAAAAAAGGCGCAGGAAGGAGAATAAACAAGGAGAGGAGAGAGAGAGAGAGAGAGAGGGGGTGGGGGAGAGATGAGTTTTCGAGGCGCAAGAGAGGACGAAGATAAATGGTGCGTTGGAGTTACAAAACGCGCCGAGGGGCCAACGACCCGTACGTAAAAGGAATTAGTTTTTCGGCGCTCGGCCGATATAAAAAGGGTTCCTTTTTTCATACCCTCCCTTCTTTTTTTTCTTCGTCAACGCGGGCACAAAGGATGTGCCAAAGGGACCCTGATTGGGTTAAAAGATCGAGAAAGAAGATACCCTCGGAAGTGAGGATATATCGCGACACTCGCCGTCTTTTCTCTCGCTCTCCCCAAACTTTTCTCGACTGTCCCTTTTTTTCGCTTTCTCTCTCACTCTCTCTCGGTCCGACCCCTTTTCCTCTCGCTGGCGTTCAGAACTTGAATCTGATCTTTTTATTAGCGACCCGAGAATAATAATGGGTTGGATTTGAAAAAAATAAGCTTCCCTTTTAAACGGGGACGGATTTTTCACCGCATATTGCGTTGTAAGTGGCGATGAATAAAATTTCGTGATTTGGATTCTTTTAGTGCTGCTGTAGTTTACAAATCTGTTTGTAAAAATGTTTTTATTTGGATGAAAATTGGATAACGAACTGTCTAATAAGCATAAATAAGAAATCTATTGACGTGTGCGATTTTGTACATCGGTAATCTACATAAATTGTGGATATTAATCAGTGAGTAAACAGTTCCCGAAGGTGAATACATACTTCATTTTGTGTATATTATTTATAGCGATCAATCAACAAAGGCATTTCTCTTTTCTCCGTAACCCATAAAAAACTATAATATCTGGGTCGAAGTTTACATCAAGCTTTCGATCGCAGCCCATAGCCTACAAAATAAAAGTTTTACTTTAGGAGCTTTCATCCACTGAATTTAGATGGAAAAAAATAGAAACAAACTTTCGGTTCTGTTCTTGCTTATATTGAAACGCACGTAGAATCTTAACAAATGTTTTTTGTTTTTATCAAATACGTGTTAATCATCTTTGCCATTTTGAAGATTTACAGGAATATACCAGTAAAGTAATCCAACTTTGTTTACAAATGTCTTCTCGCTTGATGAAATACAGATCCCAAGAAAGATGCGGTATATAATAGATTCCTCGATAAGTCGCGCCACTCTCACTCACTTTCTCGAAGCTTTCCAATCGATCCATAGCATGTACCACGGCATCCAAATCCCAGGATACCTAACCGTCCGCTTTTTGCCACCCTAATTGTCGACTAAAATCAAGAGATATATAAGGAAAAAGTGTACGAGCAAGCCGCCCATTCGATTCCATGCTCCGCGGTGCCGTGCCGCAGCAGCTCCGAGAGCAAGAAAAGAGCGCAGGAGGAAAAAAAAAGAAGCAGAGGAGAACGACTCGAGGGAGTAAATATGTTGCTCGTCGACGTCCTTTCGTGGATATTTACGGCGCTCACACACACACACACACACACACGCAGATACGTGCTCGAACGCCTTAATTCAATCAATCACCGTCCGAGTTCCGTATAGATATAGTGCCAGGGCCACCGGCGCACAATTCAATTTTCTGATCCGCTGCTTCGCGGAGCGAAAAAGAGTAAGGTGAGTCGGTGACTTCTGCATATAGTCATGATCGTATAATAATTAACCGCATGGGGTTCGAGCGTTTAGGCATGTTTCGAAGATCGGTTTAGGCTTTTTAAGTAGTACGACTGCTTGCGAGTGAAGCAAACAATCGCACGCAAACATTAAAGACAGTGCCATTGTATCAATTCAAAATTTTCTTACTCAACATGATTTGTAACTTTCTTCGTCCATTTATATAGTTGCGCGGTAGTCACTGTCAACCTCGTGATAAAACAGTGAAACTATTTCTATGTAATGATCGTATCGCAAGTTTAGCATATCCGGGCAAATGTAATTAGTACTGATTTTTGCTTATAGAACCGAGCCATTAGTGCGCGAATACGTCGTTATAGGCCGGCTCATAGGCAAAACGCACCCCGCAAACTATCGTCACAGAGGAGCGCAGTTACAAACTTGCTCGAGCACATATCCACGCGCGCGCGAACGCTTATTTGCAATTACAGCTATAATGAGCATATTATTTTAATGGTTCCACGGTAGCGAAATTTATAACGATTGTGACCGTGTCATTGCTTACAGTAGTTAATTGCTCATTTATCGCGTGTGTTTAGCGCCGCGAGGCTACGCGTGTATAATTCATTGCAAAGTTACTACAAAGTCTCTACGCAGATAACTGTGCAACACATTTAGGCAATTTGCTGATATCAATGGAATGGCAAAGAGTTTGACTTGTATCTAGTACTCGCGCACATTTTCCTTATGCATGTTAACCAATGCGACCCGAGTTCATCAGCATACAATTCGAAAGCTCAGAGAACCTAATCCATTTACAAAATCGATCAGTAGCCAAGTCATCGCCGAATCGGCTTCCCACGCATACCCAAAGTCCACTACAACATCCAGCTAAAGAGCGGGAAAAATAAAAGAAGGGTACAAGGAAGTAGAAAGCCGGCTATATCGAATATAATCGATCCCGCGTTAACTCGTGAGCGAGCGAAATTACAGAGGCATGCAAGCACACGCGAACCGGCGTCGATTTTCACACAGGCACTGCACACTCGAATGAAAACTCGCCTTGAAGTCACTCTTATTCGCTCGTCCGCTGGTCGCAAATGCCCAAGTCTCTCGCTCGTTCACTCTCACACTCTCAGCCGGTACAGTTTCGTTCCAGCAGAGCTAAAATTAACCTCGTGTACACGGATGCGCAACGCCAAACATTCCCACCGAGTGAATCTTCCATCCCCTCCTACCGTCCAACGACGACGTATATACCTCCCGGGTACGCGTGTACCTGATGCAGCTTGTTCCCTCTCTCGCTCTCACTCCCGGCTTTAAGGACGATGATTAAATTTAACTTTGCTCGATTGGCCATTGTTTCCGCGAGGGGATGGTAGAGTGAGCCGATGGTCAATTGTTTATGTTGAAAGATGCGACGACCTTCCGTGGGGTGTTTCGCGCATTGCAACACTTGTTTTATGAGGACCGAGATAAACATGTATAATATACATTTCAGGGTGATCGCGTTGGTTTTGTATTATATGCGAAATTGGATATGCGCGAGAATTAGTATTGGCTGCTAGATATATAGTGAGTGTGCTCCGGATAAAATCACTTAACCCCTCGACTCGTTATCGCTACTAATTCATTGAAAATTCGCCGTGACGCTAGTAAATTCACTATACTCTAGCCTCTGAGAGTGCATTGAATTATTACCTACTCTCCGAGATCAGACACACTTTACACGGTAGAAATGTTACGTCGACGCCGTAGAATTATTACAACGAGGCTGGCAAATTCAATATCGGATTAGTTGAGCGGTAGAACTTTTTGTATAATAGTATCGAGTTGCATTGCTTGAAACGGCATCGTTTTGTATCCAATGAAGCATTGAATAATATATGTTCAAACTTAAAGTCATAGAGTAAATAAATGTCTCGGATTAGCCACGTACTTTCGCAACTTTTTAATAGCATGCAAATTTTTTCGCATCGATAAAAAATTTGAGAGTAAGGTCAGAGCGCGCGGGGGTCACGATGATCAATCGGATTACTATATACACGAGCCGGTAGCTCGCGATAAAAATGCAGGTTACCGGAAAGGGCTGATTTGTATAAAGCAGTCGCGGGGCTGGTGGTGAGCCGCGGCCACTTGGAATGTTTGCTCACGGTTCCCAAGTGCGGCACCCGCAATCCCTTAACTCTACAACCGTACTGCTAACGGAAAAGACTGTAAAAAATCTCGTATACAAATCGAACCGGGCCCTTTAATTAAAACGATTTTCTCGAGATAAACAGCACCACGCCGAGTTGAAGTAAAAAAAAGAAAGTAGAAGAAGGAGGAGAAGAAGGAGGAAGGGGAGAGAAGAGTAATTTTGAGATAAAGAGTTGTTCTTTTAATTAGCGTCAACACAAGGACTAGTCGACCCTCGAGTTTACACGGCCTTTATACATCGCATTCACATACACGCCTACACATAGACACACAAAAGTCTCTTGTACTTGTGTAGAAGAGAGAGAGAGAGAGAGAGAGAGCGAGAGCAAGTAGCGCAAGCAGCTCCAAGGCGGCAAGAGATGACGACGCTTTCGGTCGTCCCGGTATCTTTAAGATAACGAGATAGAGCGTTTCTCTCTCTTCTGTCTCGATATATAGATATATATATATCGGGGTAGGCGTTACAAAGTCGACCAGGGAACAATCGATAACTGACCCATATTGTACTTCTCCTTCTCTCTCTCTCTCTCTCTCTCTCTTACTCTCTCCTTCTCTCTAGTTTATCTGTGCGCTTGATACCTCGTCGATTCTACATTTCTCTCTCTCTTTCTCCGTCTTTTTTCCCTCCGTTCGCTGCCGCGCGCGCTTCACTTTTATTATCCCTTTTTCCGTATTCTTTTAGTGCGCCGATATCGTTCATCTCGCTCTTCACTGGATTTTCCGTTTCCTTTTTAACTGACTGGTTCGTCCATTTTCCCCAGAGCGAGATTCTTCTCTTTTTTTTTCGTCGTCCGTCGAGTCTTTCTCTCTTTCTCCCTCTCTCTCTTTCGCTCCCTTTTCACATCTGGTTCTTTAAAGCGTTTGCTCAGTACTTGGAAATCTTTTGGATCTTTATTGGGAATGCAAATGTTTTAAGGCTCCCTTTTTTCCGCTCGAGTCGCGACGTGGATAGCGAGGATAAATGCATTTTGTAGATTCAGTGTTTAATGTAATAAAATTGCGGCGTTTCGCGTTGAGAGGCCCTACTTCTCGTACGTCGCGTGTAGTGAGAGTCCGTTCGTTTTTTCATTTTTGGCTTCCGCTTTTGTTGTCTTTCATTATCGACGGGCGGCGGTTTTGTACATTCGATATTTTAAAATAGATGCACATATTTGTTTTATTAATAAACATCTGTTGTCGAGCGTATTGTTAAGATGAGAGAGCTGCAGCACGATTAATCATTGCGCGGCGTCACGTTTTTTGGTTCAAGGCCTCGCAGCGCCGAATACATGCTATATTAATCACCCAATGCTGCATTAAATCTGCGTTTGGAATCAGCTGGAGCTTAATTGTTGATTCACCTAATTCGACGTGCCAAATTCACATTATGTTTGTGTCAACCATTTATTTCATCTATATACACGATGTCATCGCATCGCGAATATACCCAATCGATTCGAGATACAAAGATACGCACACATACTATCCAAATATTTTAATTATTCTGATTTTTTTTCTACAACGGAGCGCGTATCCTTACGAGTCACGTGCGCTTACAAAGCCATCAAGCGACGGTCCCTCCGAAGTACGTGCGCAAACAAAAAGTCTCGTTTACAAAAATCCGTGGATCGTCTTATATTATACGTTCGTTCCTCCGTCCATCTCGCATCTGAATGCACGATTCGCTCCTCGTACATTTTCTCAGCGTCGCGCGTCGTCTTATTCGACCATCTGATTCCCTTCTCTCTCTCTCTCTCTCTCTACTCCTTTCTAGTTCGCGAGCACTAAGCTCGACGTATAATCGATAACTCCGTTAAAGGGCGGTGGGGAGTGGGGAGTCGTGGCTGTAAAGTTTCACCTGTGCGCCTCCGCGTCGCCGCTCTTTTTCTCCGATAAAATCATAAATTCTCACCCTAGTGTGCAGTGCGCCCGAGCATCGGAGCGATATTCGTGAAATTTTCATTCTGGACCGTTGGGAATCTCGATATACTTTGGGCTTGCCGCGTACAGGGGAAGGTTTAGGATGTGTGTATAGAGTATAAATGTGTATATATAGTTATATAGATATGTACGTGGTGCGAGAACGCGAACACGTGCGCCTAATGGAAAACGCAGTCTGACTGGATTTTGAGATCTGATGCCGAGATGCGCGATAAGCGCGGGAGCTATTTTCGAGTGCGCGCGAGATCTTTACTGATTCGCGAGAAAGTGGAGCTAATTAAGGCTCGAGTGGATTTGAAGGTTCTTTTGCACTGTTGGCTGCTCTGGAGTATAGAGTGGGAAAAAGCGAATATTCGATGGACTGATTAATTTTCCTAACGTTTCTTTAAATTATAGAGTTTATGGATTTGTTTGTTTTTAAGATTTTAAGCGGCTAAGTGTATTTCGGGCTAATGACGTTTTAAAGCTCGTGCTTAAATTTATCCTCCGTATTTTAACGTAAGAATAGCGTAGACCTACACTTAACAGAAAGGTCAGGGAAAAGGTCTTACTTGAAATTAGCAAAATTTGCTTAAAATCTTCTGCAGTTGGAAGCATATACATTGTCTCGCAAATATAATATCATTCATTGAATTATGATTTTTTTTCTCCAAAATTTAAGATTTTAGATAATTTTTGAGTTAACAATGTTTTTCGAACGTGAGTAGGACATTCTGAAATATGATATTCAGTTTGTTTCATTACAATCCGACACGGAAATACCTATAGACTCATTGTCACAATTCATCTAAAATACCCAGAGGAATTATTTTTAAAATATGAAAACTCTTCTCAGATAATAATTTAAGATTCAATTATTGACGAAATAATTGAATCTTAAATTCGAAGAAAAGAATAATCGCAACATTTTAATGCATGGGAATTTAAATAATATTCTTCAATAAGGAACAATAACATTAATTCGTCGCACTCGGCTCATTAACACCAAAAAGACATTAATACTCCCTAAAAAGATTGAATATCTGAGTATAATTGCGATCGTCACGCCGAAAGCACCACGAATATACCAGTCAGTCAGAGAGAGGAGAGACAGTAAAAAGCTTTTGTATAACTTCCTGATATCCAACCGATTATATTCCCCGCGCGAGTTAGCGATATTTCCCGACGCTTTGCTCGACGCTTTTCCCTCTCCGCGTGAGCGCGTTTATTACCAAGAAGATAAGAAAGTAACACCGACAGGCTCCTGACAGGCTTAGACATTCTTCTGACTGTATATACAGACCGACATGGCGAGGGCTGATTGCGAGGCAAGAGGAGGAAAAAATTCAGACGGACGTGCAGTTGTGTATACAGGCTGCTCTTCTTTTCTCTCTCGATATATTGCGACTTGCTCACGTACACACACTCTTTTTTCTGATCGGGCTACTATTTCCGAAATCGTTTTGTATCGTGAGTGAGCGATGTGATGGGATCGACAGGCAAAAGTGTATTTTGTGAACGATTTTTATTTGAGGATGCATGGAAGTATTTTTTTATAACATTACTAAGTTTTACTGAAAGTGGCTAAGTGGTTAAAGCACAAATAAGTAGATAAGGACCAAGTGTGGAAAGACGATACATGGTAAAAAAGTGTAATAATATGTAGAATTCATTATATGTACATATTAATTAATTATTGTTATAGATCTATTACATATTATGAATTTTAAATAATATCGAAACGGCACTTTTAATTATTGAATAACGTAAATAATGAGTTTGTAACAGCATAAAAAAAAAGGATGAGAATAGTTATAGCGCAGCGATACAATAGCTACCCAAGTCATCCCTTTGTCTAGCGTAATATAATATGCGCGTATATATAATTTACACAGCTCTCTGATATTCCTAACTTTATCGACTGACGAACTGATTGAATTAACTTTCGCTCAAATGTTCGCCGTTTCGTTTAGTCCAAGCATTGATCGAAATTGAATAAACACACATTCAGGCCACCTGAATCGCACTCGAAACACATTAATTTGCACAAAAACAATTCGGATCAAAGCAATAAAAATCTACTTTTAAATACACACCACAACTGCGTGAACGTTGCGCTCGATTCCTTTTTTTCACTTTCTCCACGAAGCAGATTATATTCCAAACCGATGAAACATCACAAACTCGGCTCTCGCGATGCCTTTTAATTTCTACCTCTTGGTGTATATTCGCACGCTGCGGGATGATTCTCAAATAATTATAAAATAGCAGAACGCTGCAGGTGCCAATTCCGCGCGATTAAACATACATTCCGAGGAATCGACGCGAACGCGAGGGAAATTTCATCAGGATTCAGTGAAAAAAAATTTCAGCTTCTCTCTCTCTCTCTCTCTTTCTGACTGTATCGCTACTTTACTTGGTATAATATCACCGCGCACAGTGGGAAAGCGCCTAAAGCTGATTTCCATTCATATCCCGCGACGCGAGCTCGCCGCCCCCTTTTTATGTAAAATCCTCAGGATTCATTTTGCGGTCTCGAGCATTTTTTTTCACCCTCCTCAGCTCATTCGATTTTCGCGGAGTGAAAGTATCCACTCTGAATGATTTACCTTTTCGAATGAAATTACGTTCCCGCCGGATGAACATTTTTCTCATCTCTTCTTTTTTTAAATTTTACTCGCGAATTATATATGTATTTCATTTTCGTTGAAAAAACGTTCATATGAACAGGGCTACTTATGAGTAATGGTGAATAAAATAGTGATTTTGAATCTCGTGAGACGTTGAAATCTTATTTACATTGGAAAGTGCCTCTAGCATTTATAATATTTTTTCATTTGATTTTTTGAATGCTTTATTCAGTACAAATACCAAGTGAACTTGAGAAAATATTTATATTTGCTATCAATAAACTTAATACTTGGTTTGAAATTTTACTGCAATATTATACTTTTAATAATATAAAGAGGAACAATTTCGGGTTTATTAATAAATTTCAAACCCCTTTAACAGTTATGCAGACAATACGTAACAAAAGTATATAATAGTTGCGAACAATGAGAATTCCGTTAATAAAGAATTATATAAAACGAAATAGGCACTTCGTTCTTGAAAACATTAAGCAGAACGCCCTGTCGGTGAAATTCTTTTTTTCCACCCAAAGGCACATCTTTATTACGCTTCATTACATCCAAGCATTCCGTATACTTAAGATTCACTCCAGTGGAGTATCTCTTATTATCTACTTACTCGAGCCTTCCATTTCGAATTCCTCACCAGCGCCAGTAGATTCAATGGGCTTCTCTCTCCCTCTCTGTTCCTCCGTCTACAATTGCGCTGATAAAATGTTTCGTGTCTCGTCGCAATAATCTCGGGGAACAGAGTCGCGAGAAACGCGACGCATTGCGCGTGAGATTGTTATCCATAATGGGGCAGACTGGAATGGGGGTAGGCGAAAGGGCGGAGGGGGGAGAGAGAAAGGAACGAAAGTGGCTCGTTCGCTTCAGTGCTCGCGCGCTAGCGCAGTGGTGAAGTCGACAAGGGGGAGAGAGAATCGAGATGAAAGTTATGTACTAGCCGAGAGTCGAGCTTTTTCTCTCTCTCTCTCTCTCTCGCTCTTGTATATACGCGCGCTTGCTTCTTCTCTTGACGAAAATATTGAGGATGATGGATTGAAATTGCTTTGGTCGCGGTGAGTCGTGGGATTTCGATGCGAGAAATCAATCGGTGTACATCATCGGCGCCTATTCGTGTGTTTGTAATATGCTCCTCCGCGGGCGAGCGCTTTTTTTATTTTCTCTGTACGCTTTTGTGCGTCTCTCGACTTTTCGAATTATTTGACCGTGAAATTTCGTGGAGTTCGATGAATGCTTTTCCACCTTTTTTCCGTACAATCGCATTGTATGGCGATGGAGTAGAGAGGAGTGAAAATCTTGAATCTTTGAGCCACATGAAAAGTAGTATTAATATTTTTAAGAAATATGTATGAAAAATGATATAAATATGACGATTTTTTAATCGTATAAATGGAATATTTTTGATAGATGAAAACGTAGAATTTCCGATAAATCGGAATGCACCTGAAGTTAATCCGATTATAATTTTGAATGACAATGGTTTATTGTGTATAGGATCTCTTTGATCTTGAATAATCGATCGACGTTAAAGTTTCAAGGAAAGTAAAAAATTAATGAATTTAAATTTCGTACAAAATGATATTCCTACATTCTCCAGTGATGACCTTGGTGTTCATCAAACTATCGCATCGTCTACCATAAATTTTCAACGATTCAAAGAAATTTCAAGTACACGATTTCGGCAGCGAAGGTGTGCAGATACATATACAGAGAGACGGTAACTTTCAAGCGCCTCTCACATACACATCACAACCACTCGCATGCGTTCACACGTCCTTCTTGAACTCCACCTCCAAAGAAGAAGAAGAAGGAGAAGAGACTATAGGCGTACACGATACGTACATATATATATGTACACGAGCGACGTCGGTCTCTGTCGCTCCGTCGAAGGAAGGCACGGATTTGAGAATTCGCTGAATGGTCACGGCCCTGAAGCCGATTAAAATCGACGACCTAGATCTCTCTCCGTCTCACTATCTCTCTCTCTCTCTCTGCCTCTCCCCTCCAGGTCTGCGCGCGCGCGCATCGCTCCCATTGTAAACAGCCAGGGCTGCGAGGCGTTTTTTTCATCGAGTGGGCCTTTGAAGGGCCTGCACCAGCAGCAGCAGCAACAGCAGAAGAGGAGCAAGCAAGCGAGAACAAGAAGAAGACCAAGACGAAGGAAACCAGTCGCCCGTCGTTCATATCTCAGCCATCTTTCACTCTCCATGTATATGCATATACAAATTGTGTGTATGTGTGTGTGTGTGTGTGTGTGAGGGTGTGTATCGAAAGGAGGCCTGGCAGCTCGCAGCTATGTCGAGGGCCCTCGAGACCGAGACTCTAATATTACGTTTTAACCTACATATTATATAGCGACTGAGGGATAGCGGGAGGTGAGGGGAGTGACGGAGGGAGGGAGTATATACCTGCGGCTTTGATTTGGCGCTGCGATGTGCAATAGAGCGAGTACAAGAAGCCCGAAAATTCGCCTTTGCCAGGTTGGCCGACGGCGCGCAATCGTTGACGCCTCTTTGTTCGCGGCGAAATACCTGACGTCGAGACGAGATCTTCTTCCTTTTTCTTTCCGCTTTATTTTCGCGAGATTTGACTGTGTGTGTGTGTGTGTGTGTGTGCGGTAAGGTGAGAAGCCAGATGGATTTTGTGGACTGACGTTTCGCTGACGTCTCGAGCTTGCAGTGGATGGAGATTGGGAGACTCGTTGAGATGCGATACCGAAAAAAGATCTGCATTCCTTTTCGCGATAAAAATAGATGGAGCTGGAGGTTGGATGACTTTGGCTATTCAATGTAGAGGTGAATCCGGGAATGATTGCTCCCATTGTTTAGCTCCTTTTTTTTTACTTTTAACGACGTTGTTTTGTTCTGTAATTCAATTTTAATATTCAATTCTGGATTGTTACCCATCTATTTAAATCTTCTTTAACGAAGATCTTCTCTTTGGCAGCTAATATTTTACTCGTGTCGGTTACATAATAAAAGAAGTGTTTTAGAGAAATGAGAATTCGATTTTACGATGTTGCAGAACAATGTGGACTCTCGATAATTGCAACAACTCGAATTTAGTGATTATTTTTGGAAATAATAGAAAGTATTTTGGAACTTTTCAAAGTCTTTGGAAACAATTTCCTAGAGAAAGGATTAAGAAATTTCAAAGTAAAAACTTTGTGTCCCAATGAGCTGAAGAAATTCATAACCTTCGAAATTTTCAAGTTCATTCGTTCATTACGGATTCTAAAATAAGCTGCCGTCATATGTTGGAATTTCACATATTCTAACATTGACATTTTAAATTAAGAAGTTATTACAACGTATGCACATATTCTAACTGAAGCTTTTGCAACTATTTTTAATTAGTTTAAATGCACTAGTTTTTCATGTACAGAAACCATTATTTCCGCTAAAATCTAGGAAATACATGACTTTACGATAGTTATAAAGCGTGTATTTTCAAAATAAATGAGTCGTGTATTATTTTAATAGAAATCCCAATTAAAAGATTACATAAAGATGATTTTTTTCTTTCTTAACAATCGCTTGTTTTGAAAATATAATAACGCGAGATTCTCGTACAAAGATAAAAGTAATAAGCGATGGCTACAGTGTTTAAAGTCTAAAAATATGGAAGAAGTTCATTGCTACAGAAATAATTACTTTAAAAACTTCTTAGAATAGCTGTGCAGAGCAAGCAAACAACTTTTTGACTTGCTCAGTGCCAGTGCAAATCGAAAGTTGAGACCTGAAATAGTTCTTCAATTCGCAATATAATTAATTACGCAGATTCTCTTGTACAAAGTACGACGTTATAATGTTATCTACGATACAGAAGCCGCTAACTCTTCTTTTTTACTCAAAAAACGAGGAAAAATTATTTTATTTTTTGTTACGTGATCAAAATAATTATTATAATTATAAAGGATTATCAGCTATTTCTTGCATTAGATGGAATTTAAAAAGAAATTAAAACCATCAAAATTAATCGAAAAGATTAATTTATTTTCCTCCCAAACAGCATTTGAAAAACGAATCGATAAGCATTTTTTTTTCATTTTACAGTTCACCAACTTGTCCTTTTTGATCAAAAGAATCCAAAGTCATCAATAACAAAAAATAATGTTTTCAGATCAATACACAAAAACTGTGTGATTTAAACCAATATAATATCTGAAATGAAAACTTTTTAATTCATTCATTTTTAAAACATTGTATTTAATTAGACATCCTCCTTTTTACATATTATAAAAACTATTTGCGAACAGAACATACTATGACACATCTGTATAATAAGTTGAATAAATGCTCATTAACAGCTTATAGAAAGATATTTTTGTTATCTTTTGCACAAGCGATTTATCATGTTTTAAAACAAGACTGATATTGTTATTGTTGTATTGTTGGTAGGGGTTGGACTTATAACGGGGGTATCCGGCCAATCACCATTGCGGACTAAAAGCAGTAGGGTACATTGAAATCTCCTTTCTTGATTCATTATTTTTTTTCTTCCTCTTCACATTTATCAACTTTTTAATTCTACGCTTTTCTTAATTCATTTCTCGATTCAAGTACATTCCTCTTTTTTTTCTTCTCTTTAAGATTGCTTGCTACTTTATACTTCTTCTTACTTATACACGTACAGTCTCTTTTTTTCTCATTAATTCTCTTCGATTTCTTCTCACTCTATTCAATTGGCTTTTTTATATACTTTTCAAGTTCCATTTTTCACTGTCAATTTAGCGTTTCGACACAACAGCATTGCATCTTCAAATTGCGTAATTTTCATACCATTGGTACAGTAGTTTTTATTCTTTATTATCGATCTTACATTTTATATTTAAAATTGGATATTCGATAGATATTTCAAATCTAATTAGAAATTTTTCGCATGCCACTAAACTTTTCTCGGATAAATATGTTATATGTATTATATACGTTTTTTATCCATTTAATCTTACAAAATATTTCACTTATTTTATTTAACTATAGTAAATTTGGTATAACATAATCGTTCTGATTATCTGGCTAACCATTATCAAATAGCTTTGTTAATAACTGCTGAACATTTCTACAATTTAAATGGAGAACGTATCGAAATTAAAATCCACCGAAGTCGGATAGAATTAATTTTTAATAAATAAAGATAGAATTTATTTTAGAAATTTATTGATCTTTCCACAATTTTTCGGTACCTTCTCCTGTCAATGTATTTTCAAAGATATATAAAAATAATCACGCAAAATTATTTTACTTGTAATGAGAATTTATGAAAAAAAAATAGATCTTCCAGCACACCATAATTCATTTTCAGCGATCTCAATGATATGTATATAAGGATACTTTATTGTTGGCCTCCCCATGGAAATCAACAAAGTTTTTCCGTACACACCGGCGCTTCAATCTCGGTATATTCCCCGATGAAATATGGTATCATTGTTTGGCCCAGCGACTCATTCGTGTGCCCGCGATTCAGCTCTCTTATGCAAGCCTCCGTGCGAGATAACCTTAATTAAAGTTTTTTTTTATCGCGTCGGCGACTCTGCAAGGTATGCGGTAACAGATTCGAGTAAAAAAAAATAAGATCGGACGGGATCGCCTCAAGACCTTTAAAGGTTAAGTATTTTCATTTGGCTTTGGTTAAGAGTTTTTTATATCCCTGGTAGAGAATTATCGAGTTCAGCTGGTTACGGTCTCTGCTATATTGGTATTCATTAGCTGAGCATTATCTGATGAATATTTTAGTAACTGGCTACGAACTGGATGCAGGCCGCGGCTAAGACTCGTTAAATTTAATAGAGTTTCCACACAATTTCTCAGTATTATGTAAGCTATGTCCCTATAAAATTAATACTTATTCGACTATAACGAAAACATTAATACGCTACAATTGGATAAACTGATTATAAATTTAAATGATCATATTATTATTCAATATTTAACATTTTGAAGGCCCAGCAAGCGGGAACAAAAGATTTTTCAACCAAGAGAAAGAAAAATATTTATACAAGTGTATATCTTATTCACGCCGATTCACACTGTTCTCTCCTATTATTTATCATACGAAACCACTGCTCTCTTGCTCGAAACTATATGTATTTAAAATTGATACACGGAAAAAAAGGGCAATAAAGCTGGTAATAAAAGCAAGCCCGAGACAAATTTGGCTTAGTAAAGGAAAGTCGAGGCGCACACAAAAGCGAGAAAGAGCAGCAGGAGAGCTCAAGCGCCAAGAAGGCAAAAGGGTAAAAATTGCTCGGACGAATTCTCTTAAGGTGACTCGTTGGTACGGGCAGGGGGTAGCTGTCCCCTCGGTCAGTTTATAAAGGAAGCCTTTAAAAGGCGCGCAGTGGCGGCTCGTTCTTAAATCGCCTTTTATCTCGCCGGCTATATCCCCTCACGGCGTTAGCTCCTCCCGGATATATGCTATAGTCGGACAGCTCGCACGCGCCACCGCTTTATTCTGCTGCTCCTGCTGCTGCTGCTGCTACGGGGAGTTTTCATCGCCTCGAGGGAGAGAGAGACTCGTTGCCGCGATAACCCTTAAGAGTCCACATTTTTTTTGCCGCTGTGATATGTTTTTCAATTGTGGCCGACCGTCAAGCGAATATATACTTGGTGCTTCCAACTCTTGCGGGGATAATGTTTTCGAATCTCCGGATTGTTCTAGAATTGAAAGGAATCTTCTTGATGCGAAAGTCGTTTTTTTTTTGTTTTATTAAGATATAAGGACTTTATGGTTAAGAGAGAATATTTTCGACATTAAAGAATTTTAGCCTATCACCAACTTTCGATGATTAAATCTGAGCCTGCGTTGCGAAAAATTTGCGTAAAAATTTCATAAAATATTCATGTGATATTTATGTTGTTACTAAAAAAAAAGCGTCGAATTTTTACGATAGAAGAGTTTTTAGTGCTGATTCCCGATAAGCAGATATATTACTATTTTTTTTTATAGAGAGAGTAAAAAAAAAACTATTTTGTAACAAGTTGAAATGGCGAAAGTTTAAAAAATTTAAAAACGAACGTTTATCACCCATATAAAACAGTCGATGCGCAATTGTTTAACACAAAATGACTTTCGCCGTTCGAGCATCGTCAAACAAAAAAAAAAAAAAATCACTTACGCCACTTGGCAGGTCGGATAAAAAAAAAAGGAGGCTGTAAGCAGAAAAATCGCGAATCGATATATAAACGCTGAATCGGGGGTAGATCGAACCGTGGAATTAAAATAAAAAAAATTTAAAGGAGATTCACACTTGCGCGTGTGGCAGTAGAATGCGAGTGTATAGAGCGATTTTCGCCATTGGGACACAGCAGCACTCGCCCCACCAAACGAAAGCCGGTTTTATATAAATCAACTGATTGACGTTCAAAGCGCGAGCCGAGAGCTTTCATTGAGCCCGCACACACACCCGCTCGTAATTACTTTTACGCGAATTTTCCGCTTGTTAAGTCTTTTGTGCGTTCTCGCACGTAGTTTCGATGGGGTATAGCCGAGTGGGTACCGGCGGATATCGGCAATCCAAAGTCGGACTGTATTTTTTTTCTGGTACTTTGTACAATGTTTGGCGGTACATGAGCCATTGAAGTCTACTTTTAAATTCAGTTTTATTTCATATAGTTCTTCAAATTTGTTATACAGATTGTTCTGTTTTGTTACTAAAAGTGACTTTGGCTTAATTCGCGTAGCTGTGATCGAAAAAGAGGAAACGGAAAAAGTAATCTTGTTATGATTTCGGCATCGATTAATCTGTGGATTTTGGGCGGTAATCGTACAGCAGATCTTTTACTCCCGACGACATTTCCCCTCGATCTTATATCCGCTTCATCAACGTCTGGCAGCAATCTTTTCAACCGACGCCTCGGGCGATAACAGTGGCAGAATTCATTGCAAACCCCAAACCTGTTCTTTCCCTTCTCGCAAAATCTATCTCGGGAGATCCAATCGCTATACAACCATCACCTTCAGTCACTTAACTTCATACGCAATCGTACATACACGATCGTACGAATAACCAAAAATTCTCGTAGAATATTTCAACACTGAAATGTGTAATTTTTACAGGATCACGTTAACTTGCATAAAAATTTCATTTGTCACGCGAGTCGCCCACCAAATTTACCTTCTGGCAGTAATAAAATTTACATGCGCTATACATGCAGAGCGAATAAAACATGGAACAGACACAAAAATAATATAACGGTGCTAATAAAAAAAAATGCACATATACGTGGACCAGTGCGCAATCGCAAAACCTTGCACGTGTATATATATGCGCGCTCATAAACACGTAGGAAAGTGAATATATACAGACTTGGTCAAGTTCGTATATACCTACACGTGCACACGTGAACTTGCAAGTTGCATCTACACCGCCGTATATATATGCTCGCACATTAACACGAGGAGCATGTAACGTAAGGTGTAGTTCTCGTGAATGTTATGTTGATTGCGCTGCCGTTTTCTCGCACTCGTATGTGCGCGCGCACACACACACACACACACACACACACACACACACACACGTATATGTGTATATGTGTATATGTACATGTACGCTGACACACTTGGAGAGATTTCCATTCCCCCCAACACAGTATGATTTCCGTTGGTGGGCCGATAAAGGCATCCATGATTGAGGTTAACGTCGTGGAATTAATATCGAACTTGCGGCGTGTGTCCCCATTCACAGAGCCTACAGTTTCGGAGAGTGAGAAAATACTCGCACACACACATGCTCTTACCACTCTCTCTTCTCCTCTCTCTCTCTCTCTCTCTCTCTCTCTCTCTCTCTCTCTCTCTCTCTCTCTGCCCAATGCTTTATACATATTACATGCATGCACCTATACGTATAGCTATATACAGGTACGTACACCTATCGATTTTCAAGGTTGCCAATTTTCTCCAATACTTTACCTATAAACCCGCAGAGCGCCTCACCCCCTCCTTCTCACTCACTCGCTAGCTCAATTGCTGCATCTCTCTCTCTCTCTCTCTCGCTCTCTCTCTTTTCACTTCAAAGCCTCATCCCACGAGGGAGAGAGTGAGAGTGAGAGACTCGGATGGAGAGCAGAGAGAGAGGGATGCGGTATTTGACGTTCAAGTTTTAATGTGATTTGAGAGCGTCCTCGTGCTCTCACCCCCTCTCTTCTCCTACTCCCTCTTTCGCTTCTCTACTGATGTCATTTCAAAAATTCACTTACTTCCATCCGTCCGCTAAGTTTATCAAGTTTATTAACAAAGGATGATGTACTGCCTCGTACTTATCCTCGATTGATTCGTCTTTATTTTTATTGATACAATTTAACGAGTGCGATTTTTACGTACTTATTACATGTAGCTTTGGTTTGTATATAGGTTTATTAATGATATCTAGGATTATATCAAAGATTCGAGTGTATCAGAATATAAATTCACAGGGTATTGTTAAATTTTTACTGTGTCAATGAAATTGTTTTGAATTTAAAATTAAGCATTGGTCATGTACCGCGTAATAATTATCACGTACATGAAAAACAGCGTTGCTATTCCACATATTTAGTATCAGTATACGCTGGTATTGTAGTCGAGCGGTAATGTTATAGGACCCAAGTAAAACCTGAAAATTGTACCACGTATTTTAAAAAAAATTCATTAGAACGATTCTGGATTGGCGATACACGCGAGGATCCCATTGCAATCAAGTAGTTAAAACAACCCCCTCCAATTATTTATCTTGCTCGCAGCAGAAATTCTTAATTTACAGTGGGAAAAACTGCATTTTCGGTCAGATCTCTTCTCGACAAGTCTCGAGAGCCACAGACGACGCGATGAGGCCAGCGCAGCGTAAAAATTAAAGCGGTATACCCTTACCGTACGCGGAATACGAGTGTACACGGAAGGTCATTAACTCGCTTACCACCATTTCTGTCGGCCATTCATTATCGTCGTTTAACGGACGCGCTGCCGCGTAATCGTATCGATGCTGCAGCGCCACGCGCACAAGAAATTCTCGACGCCTGCGGTGTTGGCCGCTTGGATTTTGTGATTATTTCGCTTAATTAATGGGCTTTTAGGGGTGGCTTACTTGAGCACACGTTCATTTGAATTTGTTTGAAATGAGATCGAGTTTTGAATGATTTTCAATGAGTTTGCTACATTGATTATTTGATGAATTTTGGAAGGAAGGAGAGTATTGATCGTAACGAACATTTTTGAATATAATTTTATGCATTATGATGAAAGAAGAAGACTGGACAAGATTAGTTCGGTAATTTCATGAATTATACATATTAAAATGAATATCGACATTTTCTCCAACGCTGATGAGTGACGCATAATTGACGCGAGCAGCATAAAATTAATAATGAGGGTACGTATAATGTACGTATGCGTACGATATACGTATTTTCGAGATGAAAAAAGAACAAAATATTAATCTCTTATTCTGTTCCGCAGATGATTAAACCATTTCAGAGGAGTATAATGTCAAGACAATAAAAACCAAATCTACATCGTTTCGGCCGTTTGTAAAACAGCGCATACAACAATGGCTACAAAAATTTTGACCTCGGAATTCAGCGCGAAACAATGGAGTTACGAAAACCGTGCTCACTCTCTCGACATCCGCAGAAAAAAAAAACGGGGGTGAAAAACAACCCAGCTGAGCGCGTATTGCGCAACGATCGATACTAAATATGTGCGCGCAAGCCCCGATAAACCCGTATATATAACGAAAAATATTCATTATCGCGTCCGCGTGCGCGATGCATATAAAGCGGCAGCTCGCACCGGCCGCCGTCCGTGAACGCTGTGCTTTTTCTTTTTTTTTTATCGCGTGAACGCTCACCGATCGTAACGAGCTTGCGGCCAGAGCTTTTTATTGCCCCTCGTGTGCGTTAAGTCGATGGAGCTCGTCGCGTTTTGTCCTGTTCCTATGAATTCCCTCGACCACTCGCGCTTCTGTTTTATTTCTGTGCACGCGGCGAATCGTTGCCGTGGTAAATAAGGAGCTGGATAGGTTCTGTTTGTACGCGAATATTAATTATTTGAGTCATTATTTTAACGTCTAAGAGTAGTTTTTTTTTAACAGTTAAAATGTTTAACAATGAATTGGTAGTGATTTATTCTTTGAGAAGATGATGCTAGTGGCATTTCACCGTATTCTTGTTTTTGTGTAAAATTTTCTGTTTTACACATGCATGGATTTTTTATATGTTCTGGAAGTCGGTGCGATGTTAAAGGGAATGTGGGTGATTTTTCTCGTGAACAGACGATTGGATTGGAGGGGATTTTTTTTTTGAAAAGCGAAAGGTCGAAATGCAATCTTTACTTCGAATGGAAAATTCTTTCTGATCTGATCAGCGATTCTTTATTCGAAAAGGGAGAAATTTCAGCTGGAATTTTTCACGACTATAAGTGGGTTTTTAAAAAGATCAGTACAACATATATTCAATGTTAAGTGTTATAATAATAATAATTTAGTATTTTAGTAGGATAAAGTATTTATATCCTTCACAAGTATCAGAGAATCAGAAATACACAGCTTAGTGTTTTTGGTTAAATTGAGTGATTATAATTATGAGTGAAGTAGGATTAACAATTAATATTTTAATTTATGTTAAGATTACTCAGAATAAAATATAGTTTCAGAAAAGAATGACTGAAAAGTTATCAATTGTCTTAATTTTGTCTAGCTCGTGCCTTTCTTCTCGTTTATCGATTGGCAAAAACCAGAAAAAAAATTGATTATGTATAAAAGATGGTAAAAAATATTATTCATCAATAAAATATCGGATAATATCTTCTTTAATATTGCGCTTTAAAAATTTGCATTTGAACGACGTAAGATCAAAAGGGATGTGTGGAACAAAAACTTCAATATTCATTTCTTCATTCGCCCGGATAGCTCTTTTTATATTTCCATAGGTAGGTAGGAAAGTACCGGATTAATTAATACCGCGGTTTATCGAGAATCAGTGGATCTGAAATTCTAACGAAAAATCTACGTTTTTATCCTGGAATATTTCGCTTTGAAGCCTCAAGAATGCGCAATATATGAATTCCGGAGAAAAAAAAACATATAAAGAACGAAACGGTTATAAATACGTATATCTTCCACTGCTCTATAAACCTTTATATCGAAACTAAAAGTTATGAGAACGTAGGGCTGCCTGTGCTGCAATGTAATACTTAGCCAAGCGTTTTCTAAGATTGACAACATCACAAGTTTGCCTAATACGACGCTGAATAAAATTCCAGTAGACGATGTAAATCTTGGAAAACGATATCACATGATTCCAATAGATTCTACCGATTTCTCTAGCACGTCAAATAATGAAAACCCATTCATCTTTGGATTTCTCGCATCAGCACATGAACTACATAAACACCTGCGTCTCGCATCGGTTGTCAACTCCGACCTTTCTGCAGTTACAGCAAAGTCCAACAGCAAGAGCAGCATCGCAGGAGCAGCAGCAGCAACGTCGGCAAGCTGCAGGGAGGCCTTAATTAGGCCTTCGTTTAATGAGGGTGTTACACCGACTTGTCTTTGCCTCCTACTCTACGCTCAAACTCTTCCCCCCGTACCTTTTGCATTGTGCATTATTTATGCGCCAAGTGGCTATTAAAACGGCGCGCCAAGGCTAGTCGGCCCCGAGTAATTAGACGGGGACTTTGATGCCTTATATACGATCCCTACCCTCCAGCCTTTTGCTCGTAATATACATATGCACGACGTCATATAGGCGAGAGAGTGGCTGGGACGTTTTATCGGTCGAGCCCAAGTCGAATATCTCTAGATAGAATAGATACGAATCGACACAGATTTTCAGTTCGAATTCTCTTCGAGGCCCATTGTGCAGTGTTAAAGACGACGCGACGGATACCGTGCAGCCCTGGATATATTGTTTCGGGCTGACTCGGTACGTTCTCGAGTGCCGCCGAGATGCTCCTGTGCAGGGAACCTCTTTATATATATGTTCGCGCAAGAGTCTCACACCCCCCGCGGCCCCCGGGGGCTTGATCTAGTTGTTGCGAATGCTTTTTCAATTCCGCGATAATGCAGAGCTGCTGCAGCGACCGATCCCGACATCTGCACCGAGATTGTATTATGTATTTGGGACCAATCGGAATTTCAGGTGAACTTTCGACTGGTGCATGATTAATATGTGCTATATGTGGGTTATATCTGTAAGTAATCGTAGAAGGATGCATTGCGTTTATCTTTGGAAAAAACCCCGAAATTTTTTCAATTTCATGCATCTATATCACCAGAGGGATCGCGACATTTGCACCACCTCTTCGCTCGCAGAAAGAAGAAAAGAAGACCCTATAGAAATAAACAGGAATCAAGCGCTCAACAAGACGCCAGATTCTCGCGGGATATGAGGAAGAAAGCCAGGGGCGTTGAGATATCCAGCGCAGTTTATTACCTATAAAGCAAATGGCGAGGGTCGGTGCGGCGACCGACCGCAACCACATTTTTGTCCCCCCTCTACGCGCAATTTCCCGCTCGATTTGCACACGTAAGCGCATCGTCTTGTCGTTGTATATAGCTCGGCTCTCACCCCTCGACGGACGACTTTTTCCTCGGGCGAATGGTCGACCACGGGGTAAAGGGGTGTGGGGGGGAGCATCGCGTTATACCGACTTTACTGACCGCGAAATCGCTGCGCGAGTGAGACATTCCGTGCGCCGAATCACCGACACTTTGTGTTCTTTACTGTTTTCTTAATTGAATGCAACGAGGCGAAGCTCGCTATATTGATCGATTACGATGCATCGCTAGCTTTTATGAGGTGGGTTTCGATACGAGTATAAGCGTTGCTATTTATTGTGAGTCTGAATGCTTTTCTTTTAGGATTTGTTCGATGAGTGTTTAGGAGAATTGAATCAAGAGCGTAATGTAAGAATGCATATTGTGCAGTTTTTACCAAATGGATAGTAATAATTGTTAATGCTTTGATTACGAAAACTGTTTGATCACAAACAGCGCACATTTTGAAATTAATTGCTTAATACGACAAAGATATTTTTGGACCGAGGATAATATATCAGCCAAAAGTTGAAATTGAATAAACGTGTCGATGGTGAGCGAGACAATAAAGTATCGAACAAATTGCACCTTGAGCTGACAAGCGATATCATGTTGGGAATTTAGGTTCGTTCTCCTTGCAAGAAACGAGTGCCATAGTTATAAGCGTATACACGATTCAACCCCCACTTTTTTTCTTTTTCTTTTTTAATATATAAAAGGATTTACGAGGACAGGAAAATTGCGCATGTCGCGTGACGTTTGTCGATAGATGTCAGCGATGTAATTTTTTTTTTTTTTCGTAATAAACTGCCACCGCGCTCGCGAAATTAAGGACTGCAGCAGCGCCGGTTGTTCGGATGGACGAAAATACTGGATGATAAATTTTTGTCCTTCGACCAGCTGCTCTGCGTGTCTGTGTGTTGCTCTGTGTATGTGTGTATACGTGGAGTCGTGTCGAGCGAGAGCAATTGTTCAGCTGCAAGCCTTGAATCGCTAAAAGTTTTTCGTTTGTATGGGGCAAGGGGGGAGGGGAAGAATTAGTTCTAATTAAAACGCTGCGCTGGTTCTCCTGTTTGGGTAAAATGCATTTTGTTTAGCTGTAATTAATTGTAGAACTTTTTTTATTGTTCCGAGCAAACCTATTTTACGGTTAATTTATCAACGTCTCGTTAATTAATCCGCTATGAAGTTGCGCCCAAATTTAAACTTGTACACGATATTATAATTATTTCTTTTTTTTAAAGCGGCAATTAAATTTATGATAAAAGTATTAAAATTACTTTAAAAATTTCATAACGTTGCAGTAGTAGGTGTTGTGTACATCAACTCTAGTCGACCCTTCGATATTAAACGATTACTAAACTCTAAACGAGAGTTCTAACATCGTGCATCTATGCAAAATGCAACCACTCCATGTGCACAGTTCGATAAGTCTTTCTAGTGCAGCTGGCAAAGAAACGTAACAGACGAGAGCGATAGCATCATTATCATCATCGACAGACCGATAGTCGTTATCGAGAGAGTGAGAGAGAGAGAGAGAGAGAGGGAGTCGGAAGCACACGAGTCGTCCACCAAACGCAGCAGATGTTTTCTCGCGTGGGTATACACATCCGGCCGCCGCCGAATCGCCAGGTAGAGCATATTTGGCTGCAAAGCGATTGCCATACGCCACTGGATTTATATTCTGACTGGCTTTAACCCCCCCGCCCTCCGGCTCGCGTACTCTTTTTTCCGTTGTCGTTTAGCTCGTGTTGTTTTGTACCCCGTTCATTTTTTTTGTGTTCACTTTATCCCCCTCTCTCCCCTCCTGCTTTTGTCCGTTGTGTGTTTATTCGCTGTGAATGCAGGGAAAGCGGCGGGGTGGCTTTTGTCGAGGCCGCGCGGGACGCAACGGCCGAGAGCTCTTTAACGTTTTGCGTGCAGTTCGCCTTTTCTTCTCGCTCTTTCGCTCTATATACGCTCTTTTTTTGTTTTGTTTACATCGGTTGATGATGGAAACGCTGCACGGGCCTCATTGTTTTGCGTAATGGATCATCGCGGATTAGCGTCTCTGCTTCGTTTTTCTGCCCCCCTCGGATCCGCGAATATATCCGCATGAATATATCGTTTGTTCGGCTCGTTTAATTTGTATTTTTTCCGCAACAGATATATCGGTGTGCATCGTCGGTACTGAAACAGTATATCGGCGACAGTCAACTAAGCGCTCTCTAGTTCGGTGCAATCAAATAAAAACCAGAAGTACTGTTACCAATTACAAAAGGCTCATATAGTTTCGGCGATGAGTGGGGAAGCCAAAAAATAGCCTATCTCACCAGCTTCAAACCAGAGAGAGAGAGAGAGAGAGAGAGAGAGAGAAAAAAAATATATAACCAGCCGCCAGAGAGCAGAGCCGAATTATTATCCACTCGACCTTATGAGCTTTAAAACGCGAGCGCCGCGTCGTAAAGCATACTGCACGCATCCGGCGTCGCTATCAAAAAGCCCTCGCGCGTATATACCAGCGATTGGTTTTTGTTGCTTTTTTTTTCACCCATTCCTTTCTCGCCGCTGTTTTTAAAGGGACCAGTTGGCAAAAAAAAGAGCATACGGAAGATACTCGCGGGGGTTGGGAAGAGGGAAAACCTGCGCAATTTTCACATCGCATGCTATATAACGCACAGCCGCGTGATATACAGCTTCGTAGAGATAGAGGAAGTGAGAGGGTGGGAGGGAGTTCGTGCAACGGCGGCGTCGGCGTCGTTTCGATTTCCGTGGGCAAAAGAGCCGCTCTATAGCCTCGCTTTTCCAGGGCTGCTCTCTATCTTCTCGCTTGAAATGCTTCGCGACTCGCGCGGTGAGATTTCGGCCTCGTTGTTTTGATAATGCTATCAAAGGCTGGCTCCCCGTTTGCTCTCCAGCCTCACGCGCGCAGCTTTTTATTTTTCTGTTCTCGGATGGAAGAGCTGTGGATGGGTCGGGATGCACGCGAAATTGGTGGTCCTCTAATTATGGGCTTTCCGATTGTTCTGGAATTTGCGTGACGGTGTACGGGGGAATCGGAAGTTGGTTGAGTTGAAAAGAGGGTTGACTTAAAAGTATTTTGTTGCAGGTATATAATAAAGTTGTGAAAAAATATGCTCTGTTGTATTAGACGCCTACTTTCCGAAAACTTTTCTCGTAAGCTGCACGATATAAGAACGGAAGCTTAAGTAGAAATGATTATAAACCCTAAGTACGTAAAACAAGGTAAATAAAATTGTCCAACTTATTTGTAGTATATTAAATACTTTTAAGTACATTCGTTTTCGAAACAGTTTTTTTTTTAGCTTTTACGCGTCTGTTTTACAAATGTCATAACAAAACTTCAATACTAGTTTTTGTCCCACTTTTATTTCCTAAAATAATAAACACGGTTTTACGATATTACGTTAAAATACACAATGGAATAATATCAAGCTCGCTATAGTAAAATTGTCAAAACAAATATATTTACTGATATTTATTTATTTAATTTTAATGTTTCCCAGAAAATTACCCTGAAACCATTCGTACCATTTTAGTCAGTCAAATATCAATTAATTATTTGTAAAAGAAAACTTAAATTTTTCACTTTGGAGGAGTTACAAAATCGAACAACGCCGTAATCGCGACCCTTCATTAATTCATTCGATACGTCGGAAAGCTTTTACACTCATTCATTCTGCACGGGGCATAAAAGGCGATTCCAAAAGGCATAACTCGTTTACGGGGGGAAAAGTACGTTGGCGAATACTTGGGTAATTAGGATAATGCTGCCGCCTAGTGTAAGCAGCGCACGGATATATTTTGTTCTAAAATGTTTTTAAAAAGATGAACGGCAAATGTGCGCTAGCTTCTAAATAATTGAAAACTGGGGGGAGATTTATTACGGCGGTGAAGTGCCAGTTCACTGGAAATGCGGCTATACTTCTTACGGGGTTAACGATTAGTCTATATCGAGGCTAAAATTCAGTTGAAATCGAAGAAGACTTGGGTTTCATCAGATTTAATCCCTTCGCGAGTAAAAAGATGAGCCAAGGATTACGAGGATATAATCGTCCTTATCGAGAGAGTATAATCGATAGATTCATATCGTCTTTGTTCGAATACTTATTCTTTTTACATTTCTCAAATTAAAATGCAACCCTTAACTATTTTAGAACATTTGTGCATTAGACGATGCAACTCTGCTGCATAATATTTATTTTCTGTCGCACATTCAAAGCCAATTCAAATAAAGAGGATTTGTTTTCAATAAAAAAGCTGAGCATCTGTAAAGCAAAACATCGTTTGATGCTTTAATCCGTTGACCATGAAATGCGCAGAGATCGACTGGCCATACCTTCGATCTTGGCCGTGTCGTTTCGACGTTAACGCACCGCGATACATTTACGATTGGAGCACAGCTGCAGCGCAAAGCGGAAACAAACGGAGCGCCGATGGGGACAGAGGATCTGTTGCTGTATATCGTTTGCTGCAGTGCTCGGTGGAAAACGAAGCGGAAAACGCGTAGAGTATGCGGCCGCGGCAAGTTGAGCGAGACAAACAATGACTCTTCCGCGATTTCATCCTACACCGACTTCTAATCTTTTCTTATACTTGAATTTCAATAGCATTTTACATAATTATTGTTTTCTTTTTCTATCGAAATCGTCATTTTAATATTGGAATCCTAAAGTTCGGTGTACAACGAAAGTATATGATTTGCCAGTTTCTTCTAAATTGTTGTGTTTGTTGAATCAAACGGAATCCCTCGCAAATGCTCGGGCGCAGTAAACCCCCTTTGTCAATTCCTCGACTGGAAATAAACAGCAAAGGATGCGCGCAGAAGAACGCGAGCGCGAAAGAAAAAAAAAGTGGAACGCAAACACACGCGAATCGTTCCAGTTTTCTCGGTGCTCGATTATCGGCTCTTTTGCTCTCTCTCTCTCTCCCTACACACGCCCAATATGCGTGTACGTGCACGGGACTTGTTCCGTACGCTACTACACTGAAACGATACGGGGTAAAATGTGATTTCGGGTACGACCGATGATGATAAAGAAAGGTAAAGTGGAAATTAATTGGGACTCGTTGCGGGAGGCAAACTTCAAGAGAGTGCGATCGTGTTTGTAGAGGATTTTCGTCAGGGGTATAGAGGAACTGCTGCTTACAACGCGATTCAATTTGGGAAGTACTCATGAAGAATTTTCTTTAGTTTTTTTTTTCGTCGGTAGAATGTCAATGTTGCGCATTAATTACAAGGATGCAGCTTTTTCTCTCTATTACCTATTAGTGACAGCTTTTATTATGTATAGCTGAATGAGAGAAACATATGCGATATCGCAAGAAATGATGTTTGTAACAGTCATTCGATGATGGATCACAGCGCAGAAGTTTTCCAATTACTTCAGTATTACAAGATTTCGGGAACTGAATTACTTTTTCAATATTGATCCATCGTCTTTGCCCCTGTTCGCCGAGTCGCTTTACAAAGACAGAAGAAGATGAGGCAGAGGGAAAGATCGAAATTTCAAAGAATGGAAGCCAAGCGAGCGGCGACAAACTGCAGATCAGCAACTTTTGCTCCTTTGCCGACGAGCATTTCATTATTGATGTCTCTGCAGCTTCATCTCTCTCTCTCTCTCTCTCTCTCTCTCTCTCTCTCTCTCGCAGATTCATACGCGACTCGCGCGGAATGAAGCTCGGCGAGATTTTCTTCTCCCGCTGGTTTCATAATTGATCCTTTGTAGTCGATTTGATCTGCTGTGATCGCCGCGGATGAAAGTTTCTCCCTTTGCACTCCTCTTTTCTCTATGCTAGGGGAGGATTTCCCGTTCCTCTCTCCCTCTCTCTCTCTCTCTCTCTCTCTCTCCTTCTTTTTTTTGCGAGCAATTTTCGCTGGGAGCGCAATTAACGCTGATGAAGAGGATATCGCTGAACGGCGGTTTGTTATTGCTTCGCGGTGATTCGTTTTGATCTGTTGGTTCGAGGAATTTCGCGACTAAGATTGTGATGATCGATTGTTTCTTGTTTATCGATTGGAATCTATTGCGAACGAATGTTGACTGTAACTGTCTAATTTAATTCAAACTTTTTTTACTACAAATACTGATCCTCATACGGTGATTAGAATCGCATTAAAATCCATTTCCCCAATACCTAAGACAATAAAAAGAGAGAAAGGAAAAAAGACGAAAGATGTGAAGATCCCACAGTGCGCTGCAAAGCCTTGAAAGTCAATTTCCGGGTTAATCAGGACTTTAAACACGTCGACTATAAAAAATTAGAACAAAGTAAATTCTCTCTCACTCATCAGTTATATTTTCTATGTGCGCTACCCGTTTAAATAAACAAATTATAAAATAAAAATGAAAAAAAAAGTTTACATATATTTACTCAAGAAAATGCGCAGATAACAACAATAAATTCGTTAATTAAGCTAAAGTACAAATATCAAGCGAGCCTTTCCCGTTTGGCCGTGCACACGAAGCGTCTGTAAATTCCCTTTCATGGCTGTGCATTTGTGTTGAAAATTATGTGGCAGAGTCGAGCGACTACGGCGTAAAGAGAGAGATAGAAGATTTCGCGTGTCCGTGCGATTATGCACACGTATACATATATATATACGCTGCTTTCACTCTCTCGTGGCTTTAGTCGTTGAGCTTTCGCGTGCCTGCGCAGAGTTTCGCTTTTGACGCTCCCCCTATACGGACGCCTGGCGCTTATTGCATCCTCCTCCTTCCTCTCTTTTGCCGTCTCACTAAGGATAATTACGTAATTCTGATTGTCCTTAATTTAAAGAAATCCAAACTGAAATATTAGCCAAATAAACTACACAAGTAAACCGTTTGTTTCACTAACCTTTCTCAGGACTCTCCTGTAGTGAAATAATGAACTAGCGATGTACGCGAAACGTTCGCCTTTGTTTAACGTATCCAATCAATCAAGCGGTAGAGCGTTACGCAATATCCAGGCTGTTATTTCAAAGATCCTTTAACTTGGGGCTCCTCCAAAATGAGTTTTTTTTTATTTTCACGCGCGCGGCGGCTTAAACTGCTTATAATACGTCGCACACGAGATGACAATCGCTCGGGGATAATTTGCACGGAAAAATAGTCGCAGAGCGAGCGATTAAATTCCTCGGCGCTTTCCGCCGTGACATTTATATCGGCATCGCATTACGACACCTGGAAAAAAAACACTCTATAGTGAGGCTCAGCTGCTTCATTACCCGCGACGAGCGATTTTGCATAGCTTGAAACAACGCAGAGTTTACGAAAATGTAATGTCGTAACGAGATGTTGTAGTCTTTTTAAAAGATAAATATAATAGTGATTTGAATGAAAAGATCATTGCAATCAAGGAGCGGCTATTATTCTTTTTAGATTCTTGTCAGAGCATCGGAATTGGTTTTTCGGTGATTATCGTGTTGCATGTGTGTAAGCCTGCAATTAATTTGTCGTCATCTACGAGCATTAACTGCAGTTTAATTGCAGGAGGCGTTATTGTTATGTCGCTCGAAAATCACGAGTTCTTTATAAACTTTTTCGCATCAGCTATACCTGTACATCTGATAGATAGAAATATAAAAGAAAGAGATTGCAAACATTATTTTCTGAACATCGCGTTATCCAGGAATAAATTACCGCTTATAATATAAAGCCACATTATCATTTCATGAATTTGTCTATAAAACAAGAAACCTAGTCTAGGTATGAAACCTATTTTTTCAAAAATTTTAAAATGTCAATAAAACTGACCTTATACGATCCGCTAACGATATCCTACGAGCAATATTCTCATATCATTCGCACAAACATTCCAAAAAAAGAATCCAATAACAACTAAAATACCTCAGATCCATGATCCTCACTAAGAACGCAAGGTCTCCGCTCCTGGAAAAAAATCTCTCTCTCTCTCTCTCTCTTCCCCACCCATTTGCATAATTTCCTCGCGTGCATAGCGGCGTTAAGTAGCCGTATGACGAATGGGCCGGATGAGTATCTCATTGTTTTCCTGCGACGCGGCGGTGTATGCGCGATTTCCGCGGCTCACGTGCGCGCGCGCGCTCTTTACTCTTCCCCCCACCCGTTTAGTTCACCTCCTCGCGGCGGTCGCATCTTTTCCCCCCAACCGATGCACTGCACACGAGTCGCGCATCGTATGAGCAGTTGACCGAAGACGCGCGAATAAACAATACAAAAGCGCAGGTGGAACTCAACTTATTTCGATAGTCCCTTTGTTTTTTGGTTTTATGTGCGCGTGATGGAGTTGCTTTGGCGAGTGGTGCCGGATTTGTGCGGGGTTGGACGGGGTAAATTTTGTGCGTTTTGGATCGGGATGGCTTTTAGGTTTTTTAATTAAAATAGAAAGCTGGAGATTGAATCATTGGGGTTTGATTTGAAAGTTAATTTTGAATAAAAAATATAATTAAAGATTTCCCTGTAGTACGGAATACTAATTTAATTTAATATTAATCTAATAACATTTTTACCGATTTAATTGCATTAAAATTTGAACTAGTCAAAGTATTTTTTATAAAATAAAAAGGTTTTGAGTTATTGAAAAGAAAAAACAAAAGAATTATGAGAATCCTCATCAAACATACAAGAAATTACGTAAAAGAACAAGCGAGTAATAATCATAATGAATTATTATTACCCACATGCAGTTACTGAACCCAACAACCTAAACTACAAGACTTTACTTCGTTAAATTTTTATGCTCTCGGGATCGCGTTGATGGCAGATAATTAAGTTTTTCAAGTCACGTCAAAGCTTAATTTATATACTTACTTCATAAATTTAATTATTCTAAAATCGTAGAGTTTTTATCCTTCGTTTTTAAGTGATACGAATTCATAAAAAAAATTACAAAAAGCAATTTTTTAAACTTCATTATCATTTTAATGAAATTTTACGGTTTATAATTTAATTGCCTACGAATCGTCCGAAATAAATAAAACTTTGAATTCATAATCACACGTATTTAAATAAAGCTAGTATGCGAGGAGCTTAATATAAATGTATAAAAACATCAGATGATAATATTCCAAGAGTAAGATTGATGTTTATTGCCGTTGTGACATTAATAATAGAGTTTTTATGAGCGTACGGACGGTACGATAATCTAATGTATACATTGAAAGTCCGAATATGAAAAATAAACAATTCTATTCTAATGCGTACCTATATACAATTGTACTATTTGCTATTTGCAATAATAATAATCACTTTAATGAAAATATATGATAAAATTCTACGAACCGCCAGCTGCTATTCTTCCATTCGAACTTTATATGAAAGCAATTGCCCTGGTTTCCTACACATGAATATTTAGATTGTATTTTATTCAACATATAATTAAGGATAACCGCTGGACGAATTTTGATAGATTGCATTTTCAAACAAAGCTTTTATTGATATTATTTTGTAAGATAATTTTATTTCAATATCGATTTGAGAAAATATATGTAGATATCAGTGATTCGATAAAGAATGCAATGAATTAAAACTAACCGAAACTTATTAATCACGATAAAAACCAAAACGCAATTATCTCAAGTTTTACCGATCGCATGAATCAAGTTTTCGAATTTTTGATGCTATCCAAAAACGGGCACTCGCGAAAAGTTCGCGCAACATATATAGACACGTGTGCATGCTCAATCTCGCAATTATCGATCAGTCGTTGGGAGGACGCATGTCATAGCCGCGGTTACGAGGAACCGACACTGTAATACTTTCGCGGTGTTCACTACCAATCGATCCCGTATACGCTGTTTAGTTAAATATAAAATTAACGCGCACATGCCAGGAGTCGGAGTCCTGTCGCTATGACAGCGAGAAAGTAATCCCTGTCTGAGACGCGGTAGTTCCACTAAATCCGTAAACAGTGCGAGAGTTGGATTCGGGTCGAATTTGAGAAATGACGAGAAAGTCACACCGGCGATATAAATATGTCACGAATAAAGGCAGTGTTTTTCGTGCGATAGAAGATGGCTCATTTTTGTTATGTTAAATTTGAGGTTATTGGGAACGATTGCGCATCTCCGTTATGATAAAACAAATCGGTTAAAAATTTTGTATACTTAATATGATACTGTCATTATTAAGTTTGACCTATAAAAGTACCTTTAACATGTTTGACGCGATATATATTTTAAATTCAGTTTTCCAAGCATTAATTTCTGCCGCGAAATTGCGCGATCGAACAAAGCCAACGAAAAAATTGTCAAAAGTGCAATCAACTGTATAATTTATTTTGCGGATGAATTTGCATACAAATTTATTTTTTCCACTAAAGCATTTATTGAAGGTTACAAAAAATTCAGCCGACAGTGATTCAATTCGACGGACTATTAACTAGTAAAAAAATCATTTAATTTTAAAAGATTGTTTTTAATGTATGTCAAGCTAAAGCTTCCAATTCTTTTTAATCATCAATCACTTCATTTTGATTAATAATATATCAAAAGTAATCTATTTATATCAAAATGATTTATGTAATTAAGTATATTTACTACGCGAATGCGTGTAAATGCCAATTGTTCGGGAAAATAACGCAAACCATGTATATATATCGCAATTAATAACGTGAGCTACTACATCATAGTCATTTATCGATATAATTTTCAATAAAATATAAAAACATATTTCGCAATTATCAATTGACGCTTTTAATTAAACTCCAATTCATCATATAACGCCCATTAAAAAGTACCTACACACACACACACACGTCGAAATGAACAAAACAAGCAAAGCGCGACATAAAAATGAAGTCTTTTGCAGTAACATAATTAAACGATCCCGGGGCAAAAGCTCAACGATTAAATCGCTACCCTCAGCGAATTCCAATTAAAGCTCCAAGTTCCATCAAACGAAACCGAGAAGGACAGCCACGCGAGCAGCCTACATAAACGCGCATAAGCGATCGTCGGCTGGAAAACTTTTTTTTTAATTGCGGACGCTTTATAAGAAAGAGGAGAACAACAGCAGCGTGTGCAGCCTCGAATATGCGAAAAAAGCGCATTGGTGACTGTAATTTTTCCCTCTGCTCTGTGCTCGTTGAGTACTAGACCGAAGATGAAAGAGAGCGATCGGAATGAAAGCGGAGAGGCGAGGCTCGAGGCGTGCGTGAATAATCCTAACTACGGCGCTGCTGCGGCACTCGGCTAGAAGATAATGCGATGAGAGATTGCTCTCCGAGCTACACGTACGTACACGCGAGCTTAATGCTCGATTTTTTACTTTCTTTTTTTTTTCTTCCAGACTTGATTTTCTTTCATTGCGGTTATCGTGCACCGAAGGCTTTTTGCCCCCTTTTTTCGAGCGGTAATGTGTTGAATTATTTTCTTTATTGGACTGGATTTTTTTTTGTTCTTGAGAGAGTTTGATCAGAGATTCTTCGAGTTTTTTCAAAGATGAACTTGTAAAATCAATATTCTTTTATGTCTTAATTGAAAAGCTGAATTGCCTATAGAAATGCAATAATGATTATGTATATAAAACCAGCGATATACCATTGTAGAATTAGCTCCGGATAAAAGAAGCATTTTTACAAATCGATAAATTTGAATTAACTTGCCAACGTCTATTCAAACAGAATCATTCTCAAATTCGTACATAAGCGTGTAACCGTATAATCCATTGTACACTCGAGCTCCCAACCGCGATATAACAACATTCTTTCTCGTAAACATTATCTCCCAGACAGTGGGCCAACATTGACTCGGCTATATAAGCGAATTACCGCGGAGCTATCCTTGATAAAGCTAACCTAATCCTCCCCCGGCCAACGTAGGTCACAGTCCGCTTTACTTATATACCAGGCGTTGTTCATCGGAGCTCGACAAAAAGCCGCGCGAGGGAGGAAGAAGGATTTACAATCGGCTCGATCGCGGGGAAGAGCCGCGAGGGTACAAAAATAATCCAACCGTAATATCCATTCCACCCGACCAAATGTATACTCGTGTATATACACTGAGACGCGTCTGGTGTAACAATAGCGCTTTTCCCAATGACTCTCGGCTATAGGCTTATATTCTCGCGCGATTCGCAAAAGTACCATCCGATGCATCATCCCTCCCTCGTCGATTTTTTGTCTTCCTTTCTCTCTCTCTCTCTCCCTCTCTCTCTCTTGCACTGCAGTGATACTCACACACACATACTCTCTATCATCCTCGCACCTTGCGCTCCGACAAATCGGCTAAGCCCGGATTACGAGGCTTTCGCAAGAATGAAAGGGAATCCAGTTGGGGGTTTATTAGTTCCCTCTCGGTATTCCCCCCCTCTCTCTCTCTCTTTTTCTTTTTCTCTTTTTTTTCGTCCCACTGCGGTGCAGTGTACACACGGTTGGATCTCTCTCCCTCTCTCTCTCTCCTTCGCTCCCGTTCTCTTCCTCTGTCACGGCGGCTGTGATTTTCGATGATGAAAAGCCGAGCTGGCGAACTTTTTCGGCCGTGACGGCCAGCGGCTGTCAGGGGAAAAGTCAACTGACGGACACCCGAGTCAGAGACTACTCGCTTTTCCTCTCTCCCGCACTCTTTTTTATACACTTACGCGAATTTTATACGGTCTCGGCGATGGCCCGACTGTCGGTCGAAGCCGACCTACTTTATCGCTCGCGCGCGATTTAATTAGTTGACTTGTTTTTGAAAACGTTATATTTTTTTTTAATTTTGCCTGCCTTCTGTAGCCACCGGTTGGCAAATAAATGCGGAATGCTTTGTCATGTTCTTTGATTGTTCATGAGTATTTGCGCTTGATGGGCGTTGCGGGAGTGTTGTTTCAACTGACACGCGTTGCACACCGGCTGACCAGGGATACGATAAAACTTGTAAAAGGCAATTAGTTATCGGATCGATCGATCTGGGAAAAGATTCAGTAATGTTGTTTTTCGATTGTTTTCAAAACGAATTCTCATAAGTCTTATTACGCAAGTGGCGATCAAATTGTAATTAGAACGAGAATCAGCCTGTTTTGTTTTTGTAAAAAAGCTGCATTATTTTAATTTACGGTTCACGGTAAAAAGTTTACAGCGTAGATATGTTAATCGCATAAATGTTATAACAAATGAAATTTCGTTTTATAATATTATAATAAATTATAACATTTATTTACATTGATAAAATGATACATGCTGCAGTGCTTTTATAATGAAAAATTAAATTTAAAAATACATTACCATCAGTTTTAGCATCCTCGCGTAAAAGTAAATAAAGAAAAAGCAAATTATATATATTTTTACTGTAAAATTTCATCTCTCGCGCATAAAGGAGCAAGTAACTGCTACGCTCGGATAAAACGAGCATAAAATTGACTGTGCTCTTCCGGTTTATCCAGACGAACTCCGCAGAGAAAAATGCTGTATTAAAGCATGAGAAGCATAAAAAGAAATTTGCATCGGACGCCCGTAAGCAGCTGGAATATCGATTCAAATCCACCAGAAATCGTACACACATTAGTAATAAACGCGGATCGAATAATAAATAAACCATTGCGGTACATGTTTTATGCGCTTAAAACGCGATGCGCGCGACTGGAGAAAGATATTAAAACAGGTGTTCACGCGCGGTACTGTGTGCGATAAACAAGTAGATAAAGCTGTAAAGCGGTGCAGGAAAAGATATAAAAATTTTTGCAAGTCATGGACGATACACCGGAACATCTTTGAGTGACTAACGATTTGACTCGGTTCGTGGTTACGTATAATCGTTAATTGGTATAGAACGGAATCGCGCATATAATCGTATACGATTATTCCAAGTGTGTCCAAACTGTGTTGTTAAGTGTGAAACTTTTTTTAAATAATACAGACAGTTTCAGGGCCTCTGACACATGCAGGGTTACAAACCTGCTTGTTTTCTGTACTCGTTACATAATTCTCACAGGCACGAATGTAAATATCGCACATATTATGCAGAATAAATAACCGTAGTTCTTCATTCATTTTCCTGTAAATAAAAAGAAACATTGTCTATATAACGTAAACGATTAAGCCCTGGCACGTTATTCTTACATAAGTTCCTATATCGGTACCCTATTCCTTTTCAAATATCCAATCCAAGTTTTCCATCGATCAATATGCAGTCGCATGCGACATTCCACTGCACATGCAAATAATAATAACATGAAATAATATATATGGGGCTAGATGGAACAATGGTTGTCGAAGAAGATGATGAATTTTCATGACAACGTTCTGACGGCACAGGATAGAAAGTGCACTGAATTCGAAAATTCGTCGAAATATTTTAAACAGAAACCCTCCCCATCAATCACGCATACATGCAAAACCAGAGAGGCAGACCCGAATACGCGCGACGGCGGCGGCGCTGCCGGTGGGTACATATACCCGCAAACGTCAAAGTCGATTTCATCATTCGAAATTCGTCGGCCAGATATCCCCGTCGGTATGCGAAAAATTCAATAAACCATTGGTAGTAGCGTGGTGGTATATATGTACGGCGTATTGGCGATCGAGTTGCGGCGAAACAAAAAAAAAAGGTAGATGAGGTTTGCGGAAAAATGCGCTAAATTCAGTGGGTGAAACACGGGGGAAAAGCATCTGGGCCGCTGCTCGACGTTCGAGCGTCACTCGCGCCGCGTATCATCGTCAATTACATATGATGGGAATCGAGGTGCACCCGCGCCTTTTCCATGACCGAAAAATGCCGTGCCTCCGAGGCTGTTCTGTACGTGTACGGGCGCAATGCCGTGTGTTGAGTGGGCGAATACGATACTTTGGGAATGCGCTGAAGCGGATGATGCAGCGCAAAAACGTTTTTTTAATATAAGGTTCATTTAATTTTTCTGTTGAAGAATACCCGTTTTTAAATGATCTTATTCCAGAATAATTGAAAGATTGATTTTTTAGAGACTGATGAAAAAAGTGACTTTTAGCATTGACAACTTCTTAACGATTTTTATTATCCGCAACTAGACCACTTGACATGGAAACCTCCCAATGGTAACTATATACATTCGTGCATTGCCTTGAGGGTAGGTAGGGAAATTGATTTCTTCGAGATTGATGGAGAGCGCGCGCGAGCACGTGGATGTTAGCTGAGCAACGATGTACCTGTACAGGCATACATGGAGATATCCAGTCTATTAAAAGTCGGCTATTAAAAGATCATAATAATAGCTCGATATGTTCGTTGAATTTCTTAATTTTTAATCCAATACTGAAAATCACTTTTTTGACGCATAGTATTTAATCCTTTATTATTAACATTCTAACAACTAATTAAAACACTAAATTCCTACAAACATTTATAACACTCATTAAATTTCGCAATAGAAATACCCACTAGACTAAATTGGAGTCAATAAAACGTATGACCATGTCAGAAACTAAATGGAAATAAAAAAAAAACATTCCATATTCATCGTGACAGCCAAAAAACCCATCCCATCGCTCATCAACAATTCATCCGCGATAGTTCACGCACTCATCAAGCGAATATCCTCCATTTTCCGAAAAAAAAAAGAAAAAATTGCCCTGTGTTCGAAACTTTCGACAGGCCAATTCGCTGCGCGGATCTCCCCGTATACACACACGTGTACAGACCAGCTGCGAGAGCCACTATATAGAAGAGAGAGAAAGAGAGATAGAGAGGACAGGGTAATGGAAAAAAATGGAGCGTGTGATGCTCAGAGCCGTGCACGACCGAACGACCGCGGAAAAAAGCCTCCGATCAAATACACATGCATAGTGTGTGTGTACGTGTGGGTTAGTAGTGCGCGCCTACCTTATTCCACACCCTTGTTTTACCTCCTCACCCCACGTTATCCCTCTCTCTCTCTCTCTCTCTCTATCTCCTCCATCGTGCTTTTTTTTCTCATTAAAATAGGAATGTCGAGGCGCGCACACTTTCGGCCATTGTCGCGCGATGAATGCGGACGTTACGTGCGCTCGGGAGGATACAGCATACGTTGCCGCTGCATTGGAATTGAATTATGCTCGGGCTCGAGTTTGGAGTAGGGAGGTCAAGGTGTTGCACATCGCCAGAGAGAGAGAGAGAGAGAGAGAGAGAGAGAGTTTGGGGGAAGAGTTTCTCTGCATCGAGGGCTCGCGTGCTGCTTATGGCTGTGTGCTGATTGGGCGATGCCGAGCCGATGCGGAGTTCGTATACTTTTTGGGATCTTGCGCATCGATCTTCGTTTGCTTGCAGGCTCGATTGGGATAGATTCTCGATGTTGATAGGGAGGAGATTTTGCGGGGTTGATTGGTAATTCGGTTGATTCGTCGAGTGCGCGAACTATTACGAGTTGAGATCGCGCTGGAGTGTTTCTAAGTGTGTATAAGGGATAAGCATCTCACGGTAATATCGACGATAATCATCATCTATTAATGTAGTATTTACAGCAGTAGTTTTAGTTGAATCATCTAAAACTATAGGTATATCTAAAACTATGTTTTCGCGGCAATATAATCTATATGGATCGTTTGTGAGAATTACTAATACCGATACATGTTTCATTGATCCATGCAAAGCCTGAGCAATGCATATTGAAAGTATTGAAAATAATCCAATGGATCCGTTGCCTAAAGTTTATTTCAAAACATATGGTCCATACATTGGCGGCATTAAAACTTATTGCACAAACCAAATTAATGTTTCATTTATATCAATATTTGCAAAGCTATGGGGATTTAAAAAATAATTTAAGTATTGAAATATTTGAACCATATATGAGCCAGATGTTTTGAAAAAACGTAGGACAGCGTATCCACATATTAGTTATAGCTTTCCAATACTTTGCGTAAGAACTGCTTCGACTCTGTCGATATATATATTTCCTGCATATATAATTCAATTAGAATAAGCATATTACTAAAGATGATTCTTTTTCATATAATTGTAAATTTAATTCTGTCTCGAAATATGTTGTAAAAGAATTTGATAATTTACATGTTTATCATCCTGGGTCATATCTTTCATCATAGCCTATTGTTTATAGTATATAAAAGGAACTAGAATTGAAAGTTATCACATTTCCAATACAATAATTATACTAGTTTATCTCGATGAATATTCAAAGCAGATAATATTATTATACCTTGTCCGTTGAGTTCATGGAGGTCCCGACTTAGCAACATCATAGGCGATATAATTTTAGTCCGACCGTGTCCGGATTAGATGCGGCCTCGCTTGTTTATCGTCTGTAATGAAACCAACATGATTAGCGCGACCGTAGAGAATAATGTGGGTATGTTTCTTTTCCTTATACAAAAGAGATAAGGAGAGCATTTTGTAAACGTACAATTCATACACTGTCCGTTTTATATTTTATATAAAGGCATACAAAATTAACCAAATCATACTTCTTGGTCTACTTAATAAACTATGTAACAATCACTTTATACTCTATACGTATTAAATGCTCATTCAAACACGAGAAGCATTAAACTTGTCAGCCGTCGCCAGTATTGCAAAACTCCTCTAAGCGCTCGTTCTCAGAAATCGAAACATTCAATTAGCGTTGAAAACTAGCTGAAACTACGAAACAATGTGCGGTCGCAAAGAAAATAAAAAAAAAACAGGAAAAAAATATGCCCGCAGCAGTCGAATCTAAAACACCCTCATCTTCTCGTCCCGTCTATATGCGCTTCCTCGATGTGTATATCTGTACACGTACATACATGCACCGGTAACCGGCGATCCGCATCAGCGCCGTCTCGTAACTCCTTTTTCTCCGAATCCCCCAGCTGAGCTGCTGCCGCGCGCGTTGCGGCTCTGTAGTGCGCGCCGCCTCGAATTAACATTGTTTCGGTTAATGCACGTGTGGCTTGCGCTCCTTCCTAAGACGAAAATAAAAGCTGAGGATGTAGGAATTGTACAGGGATTTTCTAGTTCTCTAAGAGTGGATTTCAAATGAATGCAGATGTTTGGTTGAGAACTTTCGAATGTGTTCTCGTAATAACAGTGGTAATAATTTATCACTAGATAGTTATCAAAAGTCCGATGGGAGAATGATAAAAATCTTTGTTATTGTTTTAAATTCAAAAGTATTTTTATAATTTATAAAAAAAACTGAACTTTTCGACTAGTGAAAAGGTAAGGAGAACACAATTACGGTTTACATAATATGGAATCTGTGAAAATAGATATATGCACAGATCAGTAAGGCATACGTTTATAAGACAACTTCAATCAATTTAATATAAAAAGACTTAATCTTGACAAATGAAACGATTGTACATTCAAAATAATTATACAGCATTTATTTATTTACTCATTTATTATCGTTGAGATTTCCTAGAACTCACCCAAAATACGTACTTATAAATTAAAATTACTTGTCAATACTATTGAATCAGCATGTCCATTTTTTATGAATAAAGCGGTACAACAATATATTTTTTCCATTTATCGCTTTCCATTCAATGCCTTTTAGAAAGGTTATAAATAAGATTGCGTAAGTTTTTGTATCGAGTTCAGAAATCTTATATCCACGGGATACTCCAGCTTTGACGCGATTCCCGGTAAGAGAAAACGACTCCTGTACAAGATGGTCTCAATAGTTGTGCAAGGCCACATTGAGCTGAACAAACATTTGCTCGGCGTCTGGGCACGACGTTACTTTATTTAATTCTTTATTGATTAATGCTTCGCCATCGGAGCTGCGTATCAAGTTTACCGAGCGGAATCACAATTGCGGCTTCCCAGAAAATCACCTTATACATGATAATTGAATATCGAGTATCGTTCAATGGTATCCTTATTTCTCGGACAAAGAATATTGATACTTTTACGAATGCTGTATCGTTCTCGAAGTAGTCTTTTAACTATCCCCAGTATAGTCATATGGTATAAAAGGCAATAAATGACACACATTGCACACCTAAACATGCTCGCTGCAATCAACGCACCTCGTATAGGACGAACGTACACCACGACCGTCGAAAACGAAAACCGCGCCTCTGTGCGATGCGAAAATTAATCAAGCGCGCCCGAATCTTTCGGTATTATAGGCCAGCTCACGCGCTCTCAAATTCTCGTCATATTACACAGAGCTCAGCGAGCCCTCGCACAAGCGATCGCCGCACCAGCTATAGTCACCTAGGGCCGGTATAAGTTTACTGCATCGTAAACATCCTCCTCCCTCTCTCTCGCGCGCGGCGCAAAGATAAAGAGAGAGAGAGAGAGGCTGCAGCAGGCTATAATCGATCGAACACCAGCCGATAATCATTCTCCATCCCCTCTCTCGCGACCTCAGCCTATAAGATTATAGTATATGTGTGTGTGTGTGTGTGTGTGTGTGTGTGTGTAGCGTGAGAGGAAGCGAGCACGAGACATAAAGCCGACCCGGAGCGTGTACGTATGTGTATGCGTTCTGGTGCGCAACGGGGACGACGACGCGCTATAACCTATACGCACATCCGATATTTACGAGGGCGCAATTACTCATCCACTTTATTAGGCCGCCTCTCGGTAGCCTATGTATATACGTATGCATACGTATGCCTACTCCCACGGCTTTGTCTCGCTTGCTGTTTGACGCTTTTAATTGCTGCGGGGCGTTCCTCTCGCTCGCTTCTTTTTTCTCTCTCCGCCGGCGCGGCGTGTTTCCAGCGAGGAATATCGCGTGGAAGAAACGAGCGCGAGCTTTTCGGTTTATGCTTATGCGTGGGTTTTGCTTCTTTTTTTTTTGTCGGATAATGGATAATAACGAAAACTGGTTTTACGGTGTAAGGCGGTGGCAGTTAGCTCTCGCACCCTGCGGGTGAATACACAGGGAGTGTATAGCGTTTGTGACTGGATGGTTTTCGAAGGTATACACAGAGTCCCCGTGTAAAAGTGACCCGTTGTTTGTGATCCGTTGTTCATCCCTGTAAGAAGAAAATCAGCGCTTCGGGTATAAGTATAACCCAAATTCCACTTAATCAAAAGATTATTTTGAAAGTTCTGTAACGTCGTTAAAACCGTTACCCGGTTCGTAAAAATATTTTATGTTAAAGGAACTAACGCAAGGTTTGTTCTCGCTCGGCTTCCTTTCTTTGCTCCGGTTGAGCCTGCTTTTGGATTTTTGACTGGGTGTTTGTTAAGTTTTCTACAGCGTTTCTCTGCACACGGCGTCCCTGTGATTTACTCGTTTTTTCTCTACTTGGGGATTACCCGTAAAATAACCATAGTTTTCGCGATCCACTGGGAAACAAAGTTTTTCCATAGAGGTTAGATATATATATTTTAAACAAATTACTTATTTTACCGTTACCAATGAAACACGTGTTATATCTACTAAACGTACGTTATATCTACTAAATTACTAGCTCTAACAATTGCAAGCTACTTCAAACTACCAAAAAAAATTAATATACTACGTCGATTCAGTTAGAAAATAGCGGTTCAAAACACGATATCCCCCTCCAGGGCCTCCAAAAAAGAAAGATTGGTATATGACGTTCGGTTGAACATTATATACAATTGTATATGGTTATATACAATCCTATATGATCATAAATAATCATATATAATCTTATACAATTATGTAGAGACAATATCCATATACAATCACATATAATTATATATAGTTATATATAACTACTTATATAATATTATATATAATTATATATGGTTAATTTTTCCCGGGTCTTTGAGGAAGATGATGTACCACGCGATGAATGATGATGGTTGCGTGGAGGAAAATGCATATTGTACGGAACGAGCTTATGAATGAGCCTTTTAATGTCGTGATAAATTGTAGCTCTCGCGTTCGCTGAGTGCTAAGTGATATTTAATGAGATTGAACTGCGGCGGCTCGCGCTAGGATGGAGCTCGAAATTGTTTTGTAATTGTATCCGTTGGCGCCGAATGTAAACAATTTACGTTTTACCTTCGCATAGATTTGACATTATAACTGTTTTATCACGGTTCGTTATCCCTGAATTTACGTGCGAATTACAAGATGGCAATATTTAATATTTATAGATTGCGGTATAAGATTAATTTGGCAACTTGCTTGTCCTCGATTATTCAGCTTACTATCAGAATTAACAATCGTCTTTATATAAGTAATCGACGATATCAAAATTGTCTCGAAATGAGCCATAGATGTCAGCTGCTTTTAAATCACGCACTGATTACAAAAAGAAAAGTGAATGTCCGTATACAAACGAATGAAACCCAAGGTATCTCAATGAAAGTCCTCCGTTCAAGCCTCATCCACTCGTCTCACCAAGCCCGGACTCATTCTACTTGTAAAATACAGGGCAATTCGTACGTGAATTCGGTCTATGTGAAGAAAGGTCGAGTTATGCCAGCCGTGGAGGGCGGAAAATTCGTGCAGGTACACACGAGCATAAAAAGTCCCCGAAATAGAATTCGCGCTCTGTCCCATTAGGCGTATATAATGCATTTTTTCATTTTGCCGCTTTATATACTGGCTCCTATCCTTTTCACTCTGGGTGTGTGTGTGTGTGTGTGTTTTTCAATGTTTCAATGGATTTCATTGGGGGATTGATGCACAGCGACTACGACGACGAGGAGCTGGAATTAATAAGTAACGGCGGTCGGCTTTTGTGGACGAAAGAAAGGACGTTTAATTCTGTTTGCTCGACGCGCTTTTGGGAGTTTGCGGTTTCTTCCTCTCACCCGAGCTTTTTTTTCTTTTTCATTTTTTTTTTCTTTGAAACCCAAATTCGGTGGGATATAAAGGAGATTATGCGGTGTGGCTTGCTATGCATTTAGAGTGTTTATATGCTACTTTGCGAGGGTTTGGTTTTAATCAGGCTAATTAAGTTGTTGAGAATGAAATTTGACGAATGAAGGATGTTGGGGAAGAACGGGTTTGAGTGCGTTTTGGTTTTTATGGTCAACGATTAAGTGATGTACGCATTTACGACTGGAAGAGTATATGGAATAGGGATAAGTTAATCCGTGGTTTGGAACGTAAAAAAGTTGGATTGAAAAATTTTGATCGCCTTATATTTGAGTATAGGTCAATAAAAATAAGGCGGCAGTATAAAATATATATCAAGTGAAATGAGTTTGATATAAAATATGATTTTATATTTTCTTACCGATATTAAAGATTTTATCCTTCTTTGTCTATTCTTTATTTTTTAGTTGACTGTAAAATTAGAACTATGGGAATTTTCCCGGAACTTGAGAATGGAAAGGCGTGCAATAAAAGAACAGAGATTTTTGAGAAACCTGCAAAAAACTTCTTGTAACTGTCAATTTATAATAGGATAGTCAAATGTTATATCATTAATATCCCAAGTTTTTATAGTTCAATATTGGATAATTGTGCAGGCCCACGACTGAACAGCACTGCGAAATAATTTTTTATTCGCTATCTCATTGTACGACTGCCGCACCTTAATCGCGGGTGTATTTTCGAGATAAGCGACGACGAACTACTCCGAATTTGTATAACTCCGCCGCGCGAAATTCACGATCGAGTTCGCTATACGAAATTAATAATTGATTTTCAATTGGCGCGCGACGCGAGCCGTAAACTTAATAATCAATCTGAAACTTGCCTAGTCCGTATACGCTAAATTATAGGATTATAAATCTTCGCTGGGAGTCATCAAAGTAATCGTTAGATTAAGAAACTAACATTCCAGAATTCGCAACATTATCTATAGACCTTATCTAAGGCATTTCCTTCGATGTCTTCGTCTAATCCATCTCCCCTACACACGTATAATATATATGAGAACAAACGGATAAACCAGAAACAGAACAAACACGAAATGATTACCGAGGAAATAGCATAGCTGGCCGCAACTGGCTTCGGCATCCACGATAAATTAAATCGGAAACTCAGTCGATTCGTCTAACCCCCTTCACACACGTACATATACACACACGTATAGGTATATATACGTAACCTCGCCCAGCATCTACTTTAACTTCCTCCTTGGCCGTTAATCGAAAATTTTCGGTTATCGAATAATCGGCTGGGCTAAGCTCGCTCCTTCCTTCGCGACCTTATCGTTAATTTACGCGCGGGGAACGAGGAGAGCAATTTATCCCCCGAGAGAAGCGCACAGGTGTATATATGTATGTGTGTGTGTGTGTGTGTGTGTGTGTGTGTGTGTGTATGTGTGTATCAGGGATAGAGAGCCGAGATTAAAGCCGTGGCTTATGCCATTGTATATATATGGGAGAGTCGAGCTCGGGCGTACCGACGACGAGGAGAGATAGCGGGAGGAGAAAATGTGCCCGAGAGAGAGAAGACGACGACGACGAGCGGTTTTAAGGGCGATCGAAAAATATCTTGCTATATGCTATGCTCGAGAGCGAGTGACTTAGTGTGCTTTTAAGGAGGATGGATTTACCCGATTTTCGGTGGGCCCCGTCGAAGTGGAATTTCACATAGAGGTCTTTATGTGGGATGAGTTGCAAGCGTGATGCGCGAGAGGTTTATTATGGCTTGTGAGACACTGAGAAGTGGATGGCGAGAGTGGGCGAGAATTCATGGTAGAGCTTACTTAGTTAGGACTTTACCTTTGATAAAGATTCATGCATTGGATATAAAGAATTAAGCTCTTACTTATTGTAAATACATTTTGTGAATTATGTAATGCATATGAAAACTGAATCAAAGCCTTATCTAATAAAACTATAAGAACTTTAAAGAATAATTACCCATGAAATCAATTATCATCTCAACAAATCTTTCATTTGCAACCTTTTTAACAGCCAAAAGATTGTGCCAATCCGTTCATACAGTTAAGAAAGTTTGACTTTCTCGAAAACAGATGACCCTTTTTTCACCATCGCAAAACTTTCTCATAGAGGAAGCACAGGTGCTATCCAAAAGGCATATCCCAGTCAGCGCGTACACACAATCTCATATTCCACTTTCCCATTCGTAGAGCGAGAGAGAGAGAGAGTTGGCAACTTGATCAGTCCGCTTCCCGTAGCCACGTCGAGCGATCGCAACAATCCAGTACGGAAATCAAGCAGCGGCTATCTCGAAACTCCTTAAGAGCTCGAGCCTGGTTGCCTCCCCCGTACAAAAGGTATTTCGCAAGTCGGTATACGCTCGCATTATTCACTCACTCGCTTCATAGGGGAAATGGCTCCTCTCTCTCTCTTTGTTGGCGGCGTGCCCGTAAGCGTTGAAAGAAAGATGCGACAGGCCCGCGAATTTCCTGAGCGCGACTAACGAACAAACGGACGTCGTAAATATCGGAAAGGCCGCGAGGCGGAATTTAGACCGACCCTTTGCGGCCATGCTTTTTCATTCTTTTTATTGATGCCTCGTGTGGATTTTGGTTATGAACGATCATTGCGACTTTTCGGATGGGTTGATGTCGAAACTAGGTAATCGTGATTTTATAAAAAGTTGTTTTTTTACGGACCGTGGTGTGAAGAAACTCGCAATTAAACTGAAATTATTCAAAAGTTCAAAGTGCAAAAGTTAAAAAGACAATGGATATACGATTGCAGTGATTGGCTCGCCACGGGGTTTGGCGTGAACTATTTCCATGTATTTTAAGTGCCGCCAGTTCTGATTGAGCTTTTTGTAACTTTAGCGTACAGCATGCGAGGGAATCAAATTTTTAATTAAAGTTTTTTTATGCTTTTAAAGAATGGTTTGCGTTTCGTCCCCTTTTTTTTCCACGGAACTGATCGAATCTCTCTTTTTTAAAGCTTGTCCGACCTGAATTTTATATTCGTAGAATTGACTAAATTTTCAAAAACGTTCAAGTATAAACCATACGAATTTTTGACTTTTAAATCTTATGCGACAAACTATGACTGTTCATCATCCCAGAGTAATGAAGAAAAGAAAAGAAATGAAACTCTTATGAAGCATGTAAAAAAAGTGCACAGCGCGGAATAAATGGGGAAAATATTTTCGCGTCCGTGTGCGTTAAATGATAAAAGTCACGCGTCAACCCAAGAGTAGCGCCGCTCTTTTAATTCGCGCCCCCTTTTTGTGCACATCCATCCTATACCATACTCATGTCTGTCTCTCTCTCTCTCTCTCTCTCTCCCTCACCACTCTCTCTCCATTTTGCACACGCACGCGTCGAATCGAACGCCGAAACTTATTAGAGTACATGATGGAATATCGAGTTTTCTAATTGAACGACGCTATGGGCCGGACGATGCCAGCACGCGTCTGTCGCCGATATATAGCGAAGGCGTATTAGCATTCGAGAAATTGCGTTCTTTTTTGGCCAATCGATCGGGATATTTTAATGCCGACGGAAGAGAGCTTTTTGCGACGAGTTTTTCCGCTGTATTGAAATTTTGAACATTTGGTGCCTAGAAAGCGTCGACTTGTATATATTTTTATATTGTTGAACGTTCCATTAGGACCCTAGTGATTTACCGTTTTACCAATAATTTTATGACCTAATTATTCTATATAATTAATGTAAGCTGTCAAATGCATACACACATGTCAACTGTGTATTAAAACTATACAATAGCATCGATTTGAATCGTGGACGCACCAAAATACACAGATCTGCAGAACTAACATAGGTATATATATCTTTGGGAGTGATTTATGTAGACATTAATACGCATAATTTTCTCCTTATCGAGTGAGGGGAAATATCCCTCATCTCCATTTTTCTTGCTCGGGTCAACCTCTCTGCGACTAACTTGATTCAAACTTACTTTATACAGAGTTCACGAAATTTCCATATCGCGCAGTGTGAGGAGCTACCCAGATTAATCGTCCGTCTCCGACTATTTTATCCACACCATGAAAGTCGGGGAACAAATACGCTCTTTACAAATATTAAAGTTTATACGAGCAATCGCGTCGATAATGATTTTGTTAGCTGCGGAATGCATTAAGAGGGATCTTATATCGCGTCTCATTGCGACTCATGCCCACGAGAAAATCGCAAAGCCCCGAACAAAGTTTTGTACCGCTCGAATAGAAAGGCTGAACCTTTATCCGGCAACAGCAGCGTTGAGCGCGGCGAAAGCGGCAAGTGGCGCGGCAAGCCTCTCGAAAAGTCCTTAATTTAAATAATAATTTTCAGCGTTCTCAGTGTTTCAATGGGTCGCAGCTAGGCTCGCGCTTTATTTTTCCCTCCGGGCGGGCGGGAAGCGCTCCTTTTGGCACGAGATCTGCATGTATCGGAAATTCAAATTCAAACGCTCGCAGCTATATACAGGCAGTGGATAAGAGGTGTGCGGCCGCCGCGCTCGTTGCCTCTTTCTTCATCGCAGTGTGCCGATGTAGATATATATTTATATACATATATATACGTCTCGGCTGCGGCGACAGCAGCTGACCTCCGCGTGAAGTGGCTCATAAATAAATTCACGAGAATTCAGCGGATTCCTGTGAAGCATCCATTGGGCACGTGTAGCAACAGTCTTTTCAGGCCGACTCACCCGAAAAAGTACCAGTAGGATGTAAGGAAGACAATATCCTTGGGTAAAGGAGAGTCGGAAGTGCACCAGTGTGCAGTACGTCGGGATTTTGGAATCGTATAAATTTACCGATTCTGCACTCGGTTATACGACGCTCGATAGGAATGTTTAGAAACGGGGAAACTGATATATAAGCAATTATTTAACGCCATTGTTCAAACAATGCAGCGATCATGGTTATTTAGATTCATAATTTTTGCGAATCGACGAAACAAGCACAAGAGCCATTCACGCATGAGCGCATCTGAACAACGCGACAGCTGGTCGCTACCCCACGATGTATACATATATATACTGCACGAGGAAGCTTCAGCTCCTTCGGACTGGAACTAAAGTTCAGTCTCTCCCTCTCTCGCTACTTGGGTTCCCCCCGGGGGAGTCGTTATATGGAATCAAACGATTTCGTAAAACGCGGTCAAATCCTGCGGCGAGTTTAGGTTCGCCTGATCCTCTCTCACTCTCCTGGCGGACTGGTGGTGGTGGTAGTCGTGGCGTGGTCGGTGGACTGGTCTTTACTCGCCGATCTCTCCCTCTCTCTCTCGCTAGAGCGAACTTTGCCCGCGGCAGCGGCAACCGAGGAGGAGAAGAGAAAACTCCCTTTCCCGCAGGATCTGACCGCGCGTCGCTGGATTCTCTCTCTCCCTCTCCTTCTCTCTCTGAGGGGTCTTTAAGTTTCCTAACTTGGCCGTCGCTGTCTCCTCAGCTATGCCCTGCGCTCTCTGCCCTTATCTCGAAGCTGGCTTAGTTTTATTTTTGCTACCTTGTCCTTTTGCCTTGAGTAAGCAGGATTTTTGGGAGATTCTCCTCCCTTTTCATGACTTCGCGGAAGCTTCGAAGACGCGTGACGATGCACTGTTAAACAGTTTTCCTCGGTGCGGGAGTGACCTTATCGTTGCAAAAACGTCAGTCCGAGAGGTGATCCGAAATTGTTGCAATAACGCAAACCACTCGGCGTATCATCCATCGAGCGAGTTGTGAAAAGAAATCCTTTGTGACAACTCTCACCTTCGCACAAGTGTACTCTCGCCTCGATACAGTGTTTCCACGGCACAACAAATCTCTCCACCTGCCGAAAATTCCAACCGTCCGGTCTACAATGGAAAAAAGCGCGGCCAAACCTCCCTTCCTCTCTTCCATCCGCGAAAAGCGCACATCCGAACAATGTCGCGTTCTTAAAAAGAATCGAAGGCCACGAGAGAGAGAGAGAGAGAGAGAGAGAGAGAGAGAGAGAGAGCCATATAAAAACAACAAAAAAAAAGAGATGCACGCACTCGTCGGACGGCGCGTCCTTGCCACACTAGACAAAAAAGAAAAACACAGAGAAAGAGAGCCACCGAGAGAGAGAGGGAGAGAGAGAGAGAGAGACTCGAAACATCGAGGTTTCGGCGCCACACAAAGCGCTTCGACTTTGTGCAGTCGCGAGGAGTAGAGAGGGGACCTCGACTAGATCAGCATGCATGTGCAGTTGGTGGCAGCAGCTGTGTGTATATGTATATGCGCGCGGGAAGGTCAAGTGTCCTCCGGGCCAGACAATGAAGCACCTCTTTTAAAGGGGACGTCGATAGGTAGCTATTGCTGCTGCTGCTGCTGCTGTTTCGCGCGAAACCGAACGACCGATAGATCGAAGAGCGCTGCGTTTGGCGTTGCATACCCGAGAGAGGTTTCCTTATGCCTGGATAAGAGCTGGCGGTTATTTTCTTACATCTCGAATTTACAGTTGTTTCTCTCGGCTGATGATCTAAGAGGCTATGATGCGCAAGAGGTTGTCAATGTTTGGTATAGCGCTTGATTGTGCTTATGAAGTATCTCGAGGAGATGGCTTTCGATATGGTGTTTTTCGAAAATCTATTATCGCGACGGTTGGGTTTCACTCTAAAGGAGAATGACATGTAATTACTTTGTGTATCGTAAACTTTCACTTTGATGAACTTTTAAGATTGAGCTTGTTTTAAAATGCTCTTTGAAGAACATCTTCTTTAACTTTTAGCTAAGTTTTTAATGCAGGTATCGCAAAGTTAGCGTACAATGCATTTTAATATTATTACGGATTTCAAAGCATAATATCAATCAATATTCAATAAAATTTTAAGAATTAAATAACTATAAAATTATGCTTGATACCTGCAGTAATACATACTTTAAGTAGCAGCAAAAAAAAATGATTAATTTGAATCAATACCCCTATCAGTTCCCTAGTGTCGTTCACCCCTGCAAAAAAAACGCATCGACCCCCGTCTAACAAGCACGAACCAAAAAGTTCCCATACCCCTAACTAGCCAAAATCGTCGTAGGGGAAGCATGGAGAGAGTGGAAGAAAAGTTTTTAACAAAGCGCCAAAAGTTCAATTCTCCGAGGGGAGAGTTTAATTTTGCCCCGGGGCTGTTTTCGTGCGATGAACACGTATAGCCGCTGATCCCTATTCAAGTCGTTTTTAGCCATCGTCGATATGCGCAGAGAAAGAGGGAGAAAATTTCGGTGGGTGTGTAGCTAAATTATACCAGACCCAAGATAAGAATTGAGAAAAATTAAATTTCAGATGCACGACGGGATTGACTGTGATGACTAATCGAGAGAATGTGAAGACAAATTGAAGTGTCGGAGCTGTTGAAAATTTGACGCCTGTCTTCGACATGCCGATATTTCGAAAAGTTTGACAAGTTGTACGTAACGATGTATGCACAAGCTTTTAATGCCGATGCTGACAGCACGTTAGAAAGACGATTCAGGATCGAGAGAATACAAGATGCTTAATGATTAATCGCGACAAATTCAGTTGCGCTCGTAAAAGCGATCGTTTGCCACGTTGTGCAGTGTACACCCCCTCGTTAGAGGCTTGCCGCCTAGCGACATTTGGTTAAAACGGTTAGCGCGTCGTCGCGAATTTAATATTCGAGTCCCGATTCGATTCTATTAAATTGCTTATTCATTCGTTTATTCGCCGGCGGGGCGGAGGAGGACCGCTGCCGCCTTCGTTGCTGCTTCTGCATCGCTTGCGCCGCGAATCGCTATATACAACCACGCTCCTTACTTTAAAATGAATTATTAAACGAGCGAATGGGAGAGAGGCTGTGTTTTTGCTCTCTCTTTCTCTCTCTCTCTCTCACTCGCGGGCACTCGACTGTTTCTTGCTGGCGCTTCTTCCTCTCTCGTCCGCCTCTTTTCACCTCCTTCTTCTTCGCGCTTCGGCTGCGATATAAAACCCACGGGTATACGACGACGCCGGCGGCGGAGAATAAGTTTTTAGCTCTTAATGAAATCAGTGGAGGTACTTGGACTACGACTGATGCGAGAGAAGTTGGTAATTCGGTATTAAGCGCTTCTCCTGCGCTGCCGGGCCTAAGATAAATTAATATTCAGGGTGGGCTGGCATCATTGACCTGTAATAATCTCGATAACACAACGTAATATGTATACCTTACGATTATAATTTACCGGGTTTACAGTTCTCTTTGAATTCTATTCGCGACTCTATTTGATTTTTGTATTCGGTATTATTAAAAATAAAGTTTTCCGTTGTCAAAATTTTAACCTTCGACGGAAATTACAAAATTATATCTGTGTACAATATAGCCATCGGTAGTTTTGTAAAAGCACACAAATAACGGGTATTGAAAAATTTCTGATCGTCGCCCGTAGTGTTGCAAAAGGAGCCCGGAAACACAAGAATCCACAATTTCACAAAGGCACCAGCGCGCACGCACGCAAGGCAGTCGTAAAGTCGTCGCGACAAAAGCTCATAAAAAGCAATCTTTCGCGCGTTTTCTCTCGCGCCCTATAACGTCGCCGCGGCCCAAGCTCTCACCCCCTGTAAACAAAATCCATTCGAAAGCGCACGGAGGCATAATTTAATAAGCCGGCCCTGCCACAGACGCGAGGAAAATTGCGTATTTCATTTCCACGGTAATAATGAGAAAAGAAAGAAATCTCTACAAGAGAGAGAGAGAGAGAGAGAGAGAGAGAGAGAGAGAGGAGGGGGGGAAGAAAGAAAAAGAAAACAGCTGTAACGGAGAGGTAGAAAAATAAGTGTAGCAGTAGAGCAGGGTAGCAATAAAACGCCTCATTGTTCTTCTATTCGATGCATCGAACATCTCTCTTTCTGTCAGCGCAAACAGCATGATTACCGCTCGGCAGCTTTGCTTCTTTCTTCTTCTCTCTCTCTCTCTCTCTCTCTCTCTCTCTCTCATTCCATTTACCTCTAGAGGCAGTACTGCGCGCGCGGAACACCGAGCTTCATTACAAGACTCGAGTTAATGAGCTCAGCGATATTCAAACTGTACACTAGACAGAAAGAATGAGAGGGTAAGAGAGGAGAAAGAGAGAGAGAAGGAGAGAACCGTGAATAGACGCAAAAAGACTACAGACCGAGGGGATTTAGATGTAAGAGAAAAAGAATGAGAGAATTTATACATGGACTGGGTGGATACTCTTTTTTACAAGATTGGAGGAAAAAGGCGATGAGAAATGTTAATCTAATAAATAAGCGTTTATACTTTATCCAGCTCTACGAGAATGGTTATATACACGGATAAGAAATCACAGCATTTACGCGGTATTGATCGTCACTTTTGCCCGAGCTGAATAGTTGGTCGAACAAAAAAGAAGTCCGTGCGGCTGGACGATATTCCTCTATTTTCCACCTCGGAATTGTTTTTGCTCGCGCGGCACGAGTCATAGCGATAGGTTAGCGCGAATCAAAGCAAAAAGAGATAAGGGTAGGAGACAGTTGCGGGGAAGAAGTGAGCACGAGTGAGAGAAAGAGATGTATGGTGGGAGGGTAGCAGAAAAGCAGGGAATCGGTGGCCGAGGGAAAAGAATGAATATATACGTTATATGGAAGGACGAGCAACAATGAGAAAGAGATATAGAGTCGCGAGTGAAGCTCTTTGCCTCGCTTATCGCTATCGGTGTGCATTGCCCAGCTCTAGGTAACGTCCACTCAGTCTTATGTTGTATACAGCTCATTTCTCAATATCCCGCCAATTGACCGCTCGATTATTATCCATTTTCTCGCTGTAGACATTGCGCGATGACCGATTTCCCATTTATCCATTTCACACGAGTTCGAAGTATGTTTGATGCTTTACCCTGTTGGATCTTCTTGTTTTACGAGTCTAGATGCGCTTCCATTGTTGCTTTCTCATTGTGATGCCAGCAAATGTAAAGCCAAAAAATTTTTACCGATAGAAATTTCGAGACTTACGATCGTTTAAAAAGCAAATGCGACAGTTTGAAAAGTTTCTTTTCTACTGTCACGGATAGCTTGAAGTATAAAGCGTCAAGGTGGATATATTGAAACTTATGGGAAGTTACCTGTATTCGTTACGCGGGAGAAATACAACATGCTACGGCGGTAAGACCGTTATACGAGTGTATTATTTAATCAGCTGCTACGCGCATATAATTCAACTGTTGTAACGACTGCTATTCGTTGCAAAACCGTTGCAGGAGAATCGGAGAAGGGAATTTCCCGCGCGCTCTTGTACAAAATCGCCAACAGATTTACTTTCATCTCGTACCGGCAATATGCCACCTTTTTTGCCTGATATTTCCACCCAAGTTTTATGTATAAGCTTTACTCCCTATAACAAATATACATTTATTTTATGCGGTATTTTTAATAAATTTTCCCTTCTTTCTACCTCAGGCCAATAGCTATTAATAATAACATATCTTTACCGTCCCCGTCAATTTCATTCCTTCCTTTTGCTACCTACGCCCTGCACGTATTTTACTGACCTCCTGCCGAACCGTTCTTTTTTCTTCTCTTTCCAATAAGCTCCAATTTTTTTTTACGATACGCTTTATTTATGCTCCATTTAGGAATCTTTATGTCTTCCGGATGATCGACTGATTTAATGATTTTTCTCGCTTCTAATCACTGTTCATTGACCTCGTCATTAATTATATGTACATTATTAGCTATCCTTTGATTATATCATCATATATATCAATCGTTAATATAGAAAAAAAAAAACAATTTTATGTACCCGATTGATTTTCTGTATTGACAACAATTTATTTTAAGATTAAAAAGTATATATAAAAAGTTATAACCAATTATTTTTATATGATAGTTATAAAAGCTGTGCTCAGAGTTCAATGAACTTTGTATAGAAAACACACGTACTTTCTTCTACGAATTAAACATTTTAAGCAATGATTGTTTTACAAGTAACAGCCGCAAGAGTCATCAATTTTACGTTATATACATTTCGCACCGTTTGTTTCGCTGTTGCAGTTGTCACGGAATTGAGCACCGACATGCCTCGAAGCACGAGAAGCGTCCGTCGCAGAAGCTCGAGTCCTCCTGGCCATTCTCACTGTAAGTTTCAATTCTGTACCTCTGTCTTACTATACCTTTTATATCTTCTTCTTTTCTCTGTCTCTCTTGACGTCCCGGTCTTTTGCTCTCTCGGTCGCTCGATCGCCTTGGCCCTCCGCACTAAACCGAACGAAATCCTTACCGGAGCAAAAGATATTTACAGAGATTGTCCCTTTACATTCTTTCATAGACTTTTCGTTGACGAGCGCGATTGTGCAGCGGACGTCTGTTTCTGTATATCTGTGACGTACTTTTGTTATTTGAATTATTCGATCTGCGATTCATCGCTTACTATTTTGCAGTGTTAAACATGTATTTTCTTTTTTAAGGAGAAAAGATGATAACGTGAAATTGTATGTCTCTAAAGAATGAAGCACTCTGTATCAGCATATATTATTTAAGATGTGGATTTGAATAAAACCTCGTTGCTATATGCGACAGTCGTAGAATATATTAAATGAAATTGCAATGTACCAGTATTAACATATCGAAAAAGGTGAAATTCATATCTGTTAATATTTTTCCATTCGACTCGAGCAATCGTCTGTCTCAGGCTCTGTACAATTTACGATCTTACCTTAGTTTTGTTTGTATATAAATGTCAATGTTTCAAACACCTAATTTAATCAATAGAAATAATGTAAGCATAAGAAGTAATTCATTAACTATCCCTATGGGCGCATTGATTTTAAAACTCATGTGATCTATTCGACGGATTATTTCCCATTTGGTTTCCCGATAAAAAAAAAAAAAAGAAAAAAAGAAGTAAAGACAAAAAATCGAACCCCATAATGCGCCCCATTCCCGCGCAAATTATCCGATTACGCGTTTAAATCCAAGGCGTAATTTGTGGCGCTCTATACATATATATATGGGCCATAGAATCGAGGGCAACGGATATAAAAGTATAAAGGTCCCGGTTTCTCGCCTTCACTGTATATCCGGCCGGGGAGCGCGCGAGTGAAATAAAATCGACGATATAGCCATTAATTATGCGCTCGCGCGAACTGAGGGGGGGGGGGGGGGGGGGGGAGAGATCGCTTCAATTGCATCAGGGGCGTGTGTGTCTGTGTCGACACTGGTACAGAGCGGCAAGGTAACGCGCCAGATTAAATAATAATATCGCAATCGGAAGCTCTTTGTATTTCGATTAAAAGCAACTAATAGCGACCTGCCGCTCTGATTAAGGGTCCAGCTGTGTGCATATATACGGTTCTACGTGCGCGTTTCATTTCTCTTTTGCTTTCGGTATGCGTCGCGTGTGTGTATTTTCGTTGAATTATTGGGGGTCTTATTGATTTGTGCGGGTGTACGAGATATCCGATGAATTCGTCGATGAAAAATTGATTGGATGGGAAATCTTTGGTTTTTACAGCTGTATGCGTCCTTTTCTTTTTTGGCTTTATTGAATATACGATTTTATTGGTTAGCAAAGTACAGGTTTATTTCGATTATTTCGTGGAAATCCAAATATGATTTCAAATGCCGTGATTTTTCCGAATGGCCTTATTTGAGCCTTGATTTTAAAATACGGTATATATGGTTTTTTTGCTCTTTTTATTAATCTCCATTGATTGTGATTAAATGGACGATAAAAATTTTTATATGCATTTGCGGATAACATTTAACGATATTTTTCCGGGAAAATTCGTTGGTTCAACATTTTAATCCTCTTCCAAAGTAATGAAAATAAACAGTATTTACTCATTTTAAAAGTATCATATTTCTCAATACCTATTCTGAATTCAATTTTTCAAACTAAAAATCTCGTGAAACATCGACATTCTGATGCTAAACAATTCGCATTTGTTGAAAAACTTATTTCATCAGCTCAATCAAGAACGAAAACTTATGTCCATTCACCGCAAGACTTTTTAATACGCCACGCAACTTTTTCCCTCTCTCTCTCTTCTCTTTTTTTCATTAAAAATCTCCGCCGCGAAATCGTGACTTCACTACAGATAAAGTAATGTACGAGTAGTCGGCAGTCTCGTCTATATATATATTCCGGATCTTTCACTCTAGAATCAAAAGTTAAGTTCGGCAGGAAATAAGTCACATAATTCTCGATGAACCGCGGGAGTCGGCGAAACTTTTTCACCGACGTGAAAGCCGAGCAGAGAGCAGGAGATAAAATTGTCTATACAATATGTAGGCCGCGTGTAGAGAAGAAAGAGCGAGAGCGAGAGAGAGAGACCGACAGAGAGAAAAATGAGGGAGGCAAAAGAGAAAAATCGAGTCTTGTAAGGCGAAGGGATGACTGCGATCGTAATAACGTAGCTGCAACACGTCAAAGGGCAGGAACGTGTGTAGAGAGTCGGGCGCGATGCGGGGAAACGCATTTGATCGATGCAGAAAAGTGTCGGCGCGGGACGTGTTTGAGAGGTTTTTTTTCGAAATATTAAAAAAAAACACGCGCCCGTTCCCTCCTTACATATATACATATATATACGCGTATCGTGAGCACGACTCGACGCAGCAATATGTCTCCGGCCTCCCTGCCGGAGGCTTCATTATTTTCCGCTTTGATGTATTGCATTAGCATGACGTGTGGCAAACAATTAGGTCTCCGTATATATAAGCGAGCGAACGACCTTATTAATTGCCTTCTGTCGGACCCAGCACTAACGAGATATCACTCGCATTATGTGCACAATTCCGACCGTTCGCGATACTTTTCAGCTCCTATACACACAAAGGATTCGTCACACGCATCGAATATGCGATACGCATAAGCGAATTTTCCAATCGCCCGCGTAATGTTTCCATGATAACGGAAATTCCGTCGCCGAGCGTATGAAAGAGCGCATTCCGCTGCCATTTTTCATCCGAGCGCATTTTCGCGACAACATAAAAGTGGGTGGAGTCGAAAAATTTTCATCATCCCTCCGCGAGTCTGGCAGACGTGTGCTCTCTTATGTGTATGGGAAAGCAGCGAGTGCGAGGCACTCGGTCGTCTCTCTCTCTCTCTCTCTCTCTCTCTCTCTCTCGCTTCTTAAATTCGCGATGCAGCAGCAGCAGCAGCAGCTGCTGTCAGTCAAGTTGGCGCGAGTATAACGGAAGAAGCTGCCGAGAAGACAATTTCCTGTTGGATCATTCTTTGGATTATTATATATAGTCGTGCGGATGCATGTGTGTAGGTGGGAATTGAGGAATCGAGAAGAAATGCTGAGTGGGTTGGATGATCGCGTATATCATCGCGCCGCTGTGGAATAATCGATTTCGATGCGTTTGTGAGAGCACAAGCTAACGAAATTTTGATCTGGTACTTTTTTATTGCTTCTTTTTACAGTCAGAGGTGTAAAAGTACTTTAAATTTTTTACTTATTTTAAATTATTTCTTTCTTCTATGGGGCATTTCAGAACTGCCGAATAATGCAGACGTTATAAAATAAATAAATGAAGTAAATTTTTTCTGTAATAGGTATTGCCATTACACTTTTTGATAAAGTTCAAAAGTGATTATATTTTTCTTTTTATAGTAACTGAAAGCTTTTTCAAATACGGAAATTTAAAAAGCCTCTTGGTAAGGGTTTTTATCGCAATGAAAGGGAGCGAAAGTATTTATATGCATCAACGCTAGAATATTTTAAAATCATAAAAGCAGAAATCTCAAGTTTATTAAAATCTTTGAGATGTTTTTGGTTGATATACAATACGAGAAAAACCATAAAAGAGTTGTAAGAATGAGAGAATATGAGATTTTTTAAAATTCGCCTAATCTTATGCGCTACTTCTTAGATACTTTCATAAGTTTATTCTCTATTATCATCATTATTTCTACTGCACAATTCAATATATTATTTATTGGTATATTATGCATTTATAATTGTTGACATTGCGTTTGGGGCTTAATCAAAGGTAGAAACCAACTATAAAAGACGATCACAGGATCAAAAATGAATATATGTATGTACAGTGCTAGTTTGCTGAGGAACTTATTATATAGGTCACTCAACTTTTAAAAAAAATCATACCCTGCATGTATGCAATTAAAGTAATGGTAATTCCTAGAATAAAATAGTATGATAAGTTTGAATTCTTCATAAAGACCAAGATAAAAAATTAGCTGACAGTGTGCTTTTTTACACTATACCAACAAAAAAAAATGGGCAATATACTTTAGCCGATGTCACCCAAGCAAATGCCTTGAACGACAGATTAATCGCTAATCCAGCAAAAATATATCCGTCGTATCGCCAAAAAACCTTCCTCGCAAACCAGCATCCAGCAAAGACACTCCTTCATCTCGCAGCCATTCTTTCCCCCTCCCCAGAATCAATCCAAAACAATCATCCGAACGCTGTCATATCCCCTCCATTGTGAAACCCAGCGACTAATTTCGAGCACTCCATTCTGGACAAATTAAAGGCCAATGTAGAAAGGGAGGCAGTGAGATAGAGAGAGAGAGAGAGAGAGAGAGAGAGAGAGACGAGGACGTCATCAGGGTCGCGGTCGCGCGGTTATTTTCGTGAAAGGAGAGAATTTTCGAGTTGGCGCCGCTCGACTTTCTTGCCGCGGACACACGGAGGCAGATCAATAATGCATGGATCCTCGCCCGACTACTTTCCGTCCGCCGCTGCCAGATGGCGGGGACTTTTCCATCCAACGTGCCGCCTTCTATAGTTTCTACTCCGTCGGTCGAGCTTACGTTCTTGGCTCGTAGACCGGAGCTCTATACGAGCTTGCGGCCGCGAGTTTCAGATGGCGCTACGTGTGGCGGTTTATGTTTGGCCTCCACGCCGGTGCACTCTAACCAGGATCGTTACGCTGCTGCGCTTGCGAGCTTGCGAGCTTTTATCCTTTGACTCGAGTTTCTCGCTTTGATATCTCGTCTCGTCCATTTGGAGAGAGACAGAGAGAGAGAGAGCAATTTATGCAGTACTCCGTGATTTTAGAATAATGAAGATGCGCGACCAGTGTTGTATGTTATTTTTTTTAAATAAACTATCTTACTCAGCTGCTCAATTTTTTTAATCTTGATGTATTGTACAGTTGCAATAATTCATTGTTACATGTATCAATATGAAAGACATGTAATCGTTAATATGATCCAAACGATAATTCTTCTCAGCGACATGATAAAAAAATATGTCTAAAACAATGTAGCAAAGAATAATATAGCTACTAAAAACCAAGACTTGACGAAAATCGAATGCACAAAACTAGCAGGCTCCCATGATCCTATATATACGCATGTAAGTGGATACACACAGAAACTGGCTGCGCTCTGCTCGATATATGCATCTACTTACATACAGCACCACCCTATCAACGTGATCTCCCTCCAACTCGACTTCGTAACGATCAAAATTTCTAGCAAACTCTATAGACTCTTTCACGCTCCAAAAATCACACAAGTTTCGCGAAAGTTCACGCTTTTGCGGAAAATTCAAATTTTCCCCCAGCAGCGCCCAGCCGCCGCTGCGAAAAGCGCGTTAGTTTCGATTTGGCCTTACGGTGCATATGCGAGAGGGTAGAGGGGAGCAGGGGGAGGGGAGCGATGGACATGACTCATCGTTTGGTTTTAAGGCTGACCTTTATCGGGGGACGGCCGACTAGGCGAAAGAGAGTTGCAGGGCCACGCGGGAGCCGCCACAGTCACGTGAAGGCATAATTTGGAATTCAGATTTTTACGAGTGGAGCGTGTAAGGGCACCTCCCCCC